>CANYCX011170223.1:0-10668 GCA_948193385.1 Breynia disticha f. nivosa
TAAATCAAATATTTACTATGCAAGGTAAATAGAATCAATTAAGAGAATATCTGTTAAAGGGAAATAATTCTGCCACCAAAGGAAATTATTCTGCCGCCAAAAGAAATTATTTCTTGTTAAATGAAGGTGATTCTTGCCAGAGGCTCTATAAATACAAGAATTGAACGGCAGAAGCAACACACCTCTGACAACACTTTGCTTCTACTTTATGTTATTTTTCAGCCATTGACACCTTTTTTTTTTCATTGACAGCCTAATTTTTTTTTCCATTGACAGCCTTTGTTTTTACATATTTTTGCATTATACTCTTTTATTTCTGTTTTATTGAGATTATTCATATTTTTCAGCCATTGATAAGCTTTCTTTTTTCGCATTATTTTTACATTTGCTGTCATCTTTAGTTTCTTGTTATTTATTGTTTTCGATTTGACGATTTGAGTTCGTTGAGTCAAGGACCCTTGAGGAAAGATCGTCCTATTTTCTCATTAGCAATCGTTTGATTAAAGTTTAAGATTTCACGCATTTAATTTATTTTTGGTTTGAAATAACGATATATTTTTCTAATTTCGTTCGCACTTTCGTTGTTAAGAAAGAACGATGTTTGTTACCCTTCTAAAAAGAGACAAACAAGGACCAATCTTAGTTTCTAATTAAATTTCCAGTCAAATCATTTTTACTTAGCACAAAGATAATTTCTAAAATAATTCTTGATTTTATAAAATAATAAATATTTTAAGACAAATTAATTTTACAAACATAACAGTTATTTAAGAACGAAAATGTATAACTTTCTTGTGGAAAAAGAGAGACATAGATGTTTAGGTCACCCAAGACCACATGTAGACTTGGTTTAATTTTATATAGTTGTGATTCTTACTGGAAATGAATACACAACACCAACTTTCTTAGCTATTAATGGCATTTCTTAGTCCTTTGGGACCAATTGCATTTCATGTTTCCTCCATTTGTTATTATGGACAAACCTTGCAACCCTAACCCTAACTCACAATGGGAATTTTACTCTTTCAACTACAAACATGCTTATATCAATCATGGATTCAGAATATATTTTAAGAGAACAAAAATATATGAGTTAAAAATAATATAAAAAAAATAAGAAATAAGATAGTGCTACATAAAAATGCACGGTTAAAGAATATAAATTATAAAAATAAACACCACAAATGGAGGCGATCGTTCTCTTCGTCTCCCGTTGTTTTCATTCAACATTTTTAGAGAATTTAGAAGAAAAATGAGAAACAAGAATAAAAGAAAAAGATAGCATATAGATTGAGTGATCCAAATATGATGACATGTCCCATCATAATGAATTAAAATTTTGGGCAAAGTTATAGCACAACAATTCAATAAAGAATGAATGTAATTAAAAGTCAATGTTAAGATAAGATTTTGTTTAATTTGTGTTAATAACTAAGACAACAACCTTAAATGGATAAAACCCAACTTACTTAATCAACTCATAAATATATTCATTAATGAATGGTGGGTCACTACATCATTTTCATATGCATGATTCAAACGATTATTTACATATAAATTTTTATATGTAACAGAGATTAAGAAATTTTTAATGAAACAATTAATGTTGTTTAAAAAAAAATTTCAAAAATTTATAATTATATATGTGCACATTAGTCTAATACATATAATTACATGTTTTAATATTATTTAATATTTTTTATAGTGATTTTTTATTTTAGACCGCGCAGCAATGCAGTGATAAATAGGGCTACTCACGGGACTCGAGGATTTTTGACCCGACTCGAAGACTTGTCCCAATAGAACTGGAACAAAAAAAATTCGTTGACTTTGACTTTTTCTATCTCGTTCTGTCTCGTAATTTTTTATGGGAACAGTTCTGAATTTTAAGTAATATCCATCCTGAGAATCGTCTTGTTCCGTCTCATCCCATCCTGTCCCAAAGAACCGAAACTAGAACAAAAAAAGGAAAAAAAATAATATATATAATGTATATATATGTGTATGTATATATGTATACATATATGTATATATACATACATATGTGTATGTATACCAACGACCTCTTAGTTCAGTGGTAATAGGGGCTGAACTTGGTAGGGCGGACCATGGTTCGATCCCCCGCAACGTCGATTGGAAGAGAAATGAACCTTAACCCCCAACTCCTTCCCGAACCGGATTAGTCTCGGTCCAGTGGGTCGAGGATATCGAGGCTTGACAAAAAAAACTAAAGATAGTCAACTTTAAAATGAATAATTATAATAAGTATATTTTTCTCGTTTAAAATTAAAAAAAAAAAGATCATCAACACCTTAAAATTATGTAAGATTGATTTTAAATTCATTGCAAGTTTAGTGGCATTAAAAAAAAGGAAGTTCGGAAGTTACATATATGGTGTGGAGCATCTAAAAAATTATTATATCAACGATCAACTTTTACACAATATGTATCATAAATTATATATATATATATATATATATATATATATATATATTTATTCTAGCACTATTAAAATTGTATGTAATAACATCTTATCTGTTAGAGTTAGAAAAAATGAACCAGAACCGGCGGTTCGGATCGGAACCGGACCTATCTGACCCGCCAGTTCCATGAATCAGTCGGCCCGGCCCAGAACCGGGCAAACCCGGTTTCTGGGCGGAACCGTGAACTGGCAGTTCTGAACGTTGGAACCGTCGAGCCCAACAGTCATATGACCATTAGGCACTGTTGGAACCGACGGTCCAACGGTTGGAACCGCCGATGCCAACGTTCAAATCTCTTTTTTTAATTTTTTTAATTTTCTTCATTTTCCTCACCCTATATATATCCCTCATTTTTCTCATAAAATCCACTTACTTACTCTTATTTCAACTCTCTCTAGTATTCACAAATTCTCACAATTCACAAATCCGCTCAAATTTTTTCGTCATTTGAATTTTATTCATACAATTTTTTTCGAAAAATATCGAACGAACAAAATATTTTGGAAGGAAGTGAAAGCGAGCAAAATTTTTCTCCCACCAAAGGAACTCAAAATGAGGGGAGAAGAAAGAAATATTGCTAGAGTTCTTTCTTTCGATATTTTTAGAGCTTATTTTATGAAAGAACGTAAATGAGGCAAAGATTCTAACTTATTTCGTGTTACTTGTAATTATTGCAGAAAGGAATACGCGTTCAAGCATGGAGGAGGATACAAGACTTTTCCGAGGCACTTAAAGAACAATCACCCGATAAAGTGGGAATGGATGAGGGACAAACCCAATTAAGCGGGTTTGCGGTTCTTCTTCTCAACCCTCCTTATTTCGTTACGATAATGATTTTACTTTAAGTGGTTTTGGTAAAATGATTAGTGTGGATCATTTTTCATTTAATTTTTTGCAAAAAGTTGGATTTAAAAATGGATGTCTAAGGGTGTGTTCATTAACAGAAAGCTATTTTTAGTTTTCTATCTCTAATTTTGCTAGTTTTCTATTCCTAAGAAAATCATAGAAAATTTAGAAAATATGTTCAAAAAGCTGACATTTTTCTGTTTTAGAATACTCAAAAACATTCAAATCCAACAAATCTTTTAAAAGTATTCTATAAAATAATATAAAAAAATATATAATTTATGATTTTTTAACTAATTTTTCATAATCAAATTGGAAAAAATATGTTAGATTTTATATAAAAAATTATTAAAATATATAAGGCAATAATATGTATAAAACAATTAAATCTATACATGAATAATTTTTTTATAAAAGTAAAGAATACACATTACAAGAACTTTACTAGAAAAAAGAAACGATATTTTTAAATTTGTGACATAAAAAAATTTTAGCATGCTAGTTTTCTAACTTAGAAAACTGTGAAAAACAAGCTTCATTTTATAAAAGAAAACTGCGGAAAACTACTTTTAGTAGTTTTCAAACTGTAGTTATAATTTGGAAAACCTTGTTTTCTATTATTCTTGGAAAAAAAAATATTTTTGAACATGTTTTCTAATTTTTCAATTTTCATAGAAATATTTTCCAGAAAAGTGGAAAATTTTCTGTTAATGAACGCACCCTAAATGTGCCCGCTTTTAAACAATTTTTACGATATCAAGTAAAAAATAGTGTGTTAAAATTATATAAATCACAAAAGAAAAAATTAGTTGATTATTTTCAAAATAATGATATACATGTTTCTATTTGTATCATATTTGGAGTGATCATTTTGGTAATCATTCGTATATGGGTTTAACTTGTCATTATATAGATGAAAATTTTATTATGCAAAAACGAGTTTTAGCTTTTAGAGGTTTTGACGATCCACACACCACTTCTAACATTGCTTTAGTAATTAATAATGTTGTAGAAGAATAATAGGGTATTTTCTATTTCCTTTGGTAATGCTAATGCTATTGCTAATAGTGCTTCAATTAATGATTTAAAAAATATGCGTCGTCCTTATTTTGTGAGGATTTTTTTCATATTAGATGTGTTTGTTATATTTTGAACTTGTGTGTCCAAGATAGTTTAGAAGAATTAAAACGATTTATTAGTCCAATTAAAGATGTATTGACTTATATATGGTTAAGACCTAGGGTAGAAAGAGAGTAGCGAGAATTTTGTAAACAAAATAATGTACCAATTAGACGATTTTCTAAGGATATAGGACATAGATGGAATTCAACAAATACATTACTTTGTCAATGTAGTAATTATAAAAATATTTTATGTTCTTTTGTGGCGCAATTTACTCCTCATATTCCTCTTTTACCTTCCACTTAGATTTTTTTGTGAAAAAAATATGTATATTTTACAAGTTTTTAATGATGCCACTTTTTTTTTAGTCATGTTTATAGGTCTACTACCCATGAATTTTTAGAACAAGCTTTGAATGTAGCAGGTGCCTTCAATGAAGGCAAAAAAAAAATTGATGAAATAAAAGATGCAATTAATGAAATGAAAAAAAATGACTTAATTATTTTAAGACAATTCTGAATGTTTATTTAATTGCTTTTATTTTTTATCCTAAGTTGAATAATAAATTTGAAATATTAAATAATATTTTATGTTATTATTATTTTTTATTACATTTAGAGGATGATCCTACTCTTGATTTTTTTTTATGGTTAGTAAAGTTAGGAATTTAATTAATGAATTATTAATTTATTATGCTCCCACTTTGCGTATGGAGGACTCTTCGTATTCCCTTCTGCCTAACCTATCACAACCAAATTGAGCACAACTTCATTAGAAGCTCAAGTGTGTGTCGATGATTTGTTTAGAGCCATAGATAGAACACAAGAGCTTCTAAGTTTGCAATTGTCTTCTTCAGACAACGATGAAGGAGACACCATGACCGGCGCTACCTCTTCCATTGTGGAATTAGATTAAGCTTACTTTTTATTGTATTTTTTCCATTGTATTTTTTATTTTTTGTTATTAATTTATTTTATGTAACTACAGTATTCCTCCGCCATAAGTGAGGAAAAATTAATAAAACAGAGAGATACCATCCTCTTTTTTTTTGAAAAAAAAATTGAATCAGAAGGGTGAAAACAGCCTACATAAACTGTTTCCCAGGCTGTTTCAAATTGAAAAATTTGAAAAAAAAAGCTACAGAAGCTCTCCCAACGGTCGAAACGGTTTGGCAAACGGTTTGCCCAAACCGTTTGGTCTCACTGATAAAGCTTCTGCAATCAAAATGGTTCGGGAAACGATATAGTTGGGTCGTTCCCCAAACCGTTTGGATCAGACTGAATTAAAAAAAATACCTGCCCTTGAACTGTCGGTTCAAACCAGGATCAAAACCGTGACCGGACCGGCCCGAACCATCACTTGGACGAGTCAGTTCCGGTTTTGGCCTACCCCGAACCGTGAACCGCTGGTTCGGGCCCGAAACCGTCGTTTTACACCTTTATTATATGTACAATTTTAATTGTGCTAGAACGCATAGTGTTAATTGTGCTAGAATTTATTTAAAATTTAAATTTAAAAGTAAACTCTAAATCCTATTCTTTAAATAAATTACATTATCAATAGCGATGTACATATATCCTACACAAGATATTGTTTCAGCTTCACTCAATTTATCATATTTATGGAATTTTTGTAAAGTCCTCAAATTAACAAAGAATATGAGACTACAATGTGGCAACCTAGACACTAATTCAGAAGAAGTTAAAATTTTTTTTTAATGGATTTTGAAGGCCAAAAATGGAGAAGAAGGAGGCAAAAATAATGGTGAGACATTTTTTCATACCCCAGAAGATATTCTCATTAAGAGTATCTCAACTCTACTTGCATCACTAGTTGATTGTACATATCCAAATTTGTCACAAAATTATAAGAATGCAAGTTATTTGCAAGAAAGCACAAAACTTCCTCTTACACTAGATTTGGTTAACAAGGTCAATGAATTCGTGATGTCAACTTAGCCTAGTGAAGCGGTAACTTGAGTTCTGATAGTGTATGCAAAGTAGAAGAAACGTCAAGTAGTCGCCACAACATTTACACGCCAGAATTTTTAAATAGTATCCCTGCATCCGGCCTGCGAAATCACAAGCTAACTTTAAAAATTGGTGTTCCAATTATGTTGCTCCATAATATAGGCCATCTATTTGGACTATGTAATGGTACTAGATTATCTATTACACAATTGAGTAAATATGTTATTGAAGGAAAAATTATATCTGGATGTAACATTGGATATAAAGTTTTCATACAACGTCTACTTTTGACACTTTCAGATCTTAAGGTGCCCTTCAAGTTCAAATAAGACAGTTTTTTTAGTTGTTTGCTTCGCAATAACTATTAATAAAAATCGAGGACAATCTTTTTTGCACGTCGGGCTTTACCTTTAAAAACTAGTTTTTGTCACGGAAAGTTGTATGTTGTTATATCTAGGGTCAAAAGCAGATGAGGTCTAAAAATACTCATTTTCTATGATGAAGACAATGTGTGCAATACTACAAAAAATACAGTATATAAAGAAGCATTCAAAAATTTGTAATAAAAATATTTATAATAAATTATTTTTTATGTAATGTTTACATATTTATTAACTATTTCAACATAAATAATTTATTTAATATATATTTCAAAATAAAATAATTTACAAAAAATTTAAAATTATTATTATCATAATGCACAACACTTTGCCGCATCGCATAGGTACTACTATTAATTATATTACTACGAGAGCAAGTTTCAAAAGAGAGTACTATTTAATTTTAACAATAAAGAAATTATTGAAAAAAAAATTGAAAATTTTTGTCACATAGTAAAATTGCTTGGCTCCTTAGCGTAAATTAAGATGAATGTTGAAACAAAAATGATATGATAGAAAATACAAATAATCAATTTATATGTAATCATATTCATTTCAGGTTATTTTTAATGATTTTTAGGGAAATAAAACATAATAAAAATTATGAAGCAAAATTAAATAAATAAAATGATAGTGTGTGAACATATACCAATCAACACTATCCATTTGTATTAATTCTGAGTCTACAAATATCTCATAACAACTTAATAACTACTCATTACTTATAATCATTTAATTCATAGTCCTTCCTTCTTCCAGTTACACCCTTTTAGTCCTTTACCTTTTCTTTACTCCCTTTTCAATGTTTCTTTCTCCACCTATACAACAAAAAAGGTTTGTAAAATACTACTATTATTTTGAGGGACGAATCCTCATAACAATGCCTCAAATTAAACATAGTTAGATATATTAATTTCATTAGTGCAAACTATTCTTTAGTGGTAAGACCTCATATTGAACATTAATTGTTATAAACCATGCTTTATATGCTTATAATTAGTAGGGCTAAGCACGAATTTTAGAGATTCTCAAATAAATTGAAAAATCGATCCGAATAGCTCGAATTGAAAAAAAAAATCATTAACTTTGACTTTTCCTGTACGGAACTGTTCTGAAAATTATATATGAGATGACTCTAGATGTTAGAGAATAATTGTTCTAAAAACTATACCGAGTTATCCTAAAGAAAAGAATAAAAAAAATAATTTATATATTTATTTAGCATTTTTAATGATACATGAAATGATTATATAAAACTTTTAATTAAAATTTAAGTTAATAACATTATATATATGCAATTAAATTTTATTTTTGGTTGAAAAAATTATTAGTAAAAAATTCTTGTTTTGGATAAAATTGTAAAGAATATTTTGGCAATTCAAGCTTCAGTAGTGCCTTTTGAATTTGCATTTAGCATTAGATGAATGACTTGAAATAAATTTAGAAGTTCTTTGACTCAAACTATAATGAAGATGCTCATTTATTGTCAAGATTGATTAAGGGTTTGAAAAAACCAATAATACTCAATGAATCAGTTCAAAATTTTTATGTCGTTGAATCTGGTAAAAAAATTACTTGTTTAATTATACTTTTTTCATTACTTTTTTCAATTAATAAATTTTATTTTCAATACACATTTTTTAAAATATGACAGAAGATCCTGAAATTTGAAAAATTATCCAACCTATATAATGCCCCCAATTTATACATATTAATGTGAATTAATGAATTAGAAATTTTTATAATTAAAATAATATGTTGAAGTTGAGAAATTTGAGAAGAAGGAATGTAGTAACTACTACGACCTCAGAAATACTTGTATTGAAAGTCCTGTAGATAAGAAAATTGGGATAAGTAACCCACACTGCTAACAACACGGCTTGTGTTACATTCCATGTTATATGGTTGAGTGGCACGACCATCAACATGCTCATGCTACCTGACCTATGTTGATTTTGATGTTTGGAATAATGGTGTGAATTGTCGATAAAATCTATGATGAATGTTGGTGAATTGAGTAATTAAGCTAATTTTTTAATTGAGAAATGTTTGTGTTTGATGTCAAAAATTGTATGAATTGTATGGAATGTGATTGGATTGTGTTAGGTGTTGAATTGATGAGATAATGGCGCAACACAGTCCAAGACACGCCTTTGTCCCAGGCCGTATATATTCACCAGACATTCTCATAAGCCAACACAGTCAGGACACAACCCATGTCCTAGATCGTGTTTCTTTGAATGTGTTACATGAACAACACAGCCTTGGACACAATTCTCCATGTTCCGGACGCATTATATTATATATACATGTATATATCCATACGACCACAGTTTAGATCATCATAAAATTTTAGAAAGCTTATACAACCTAAACATGGTCTGCATCCCAGCCCGTGTTAGCAACACGGTTCCAAACACACCCGTGTTCCTGGACTATGTCACCCTTAGTTACTTATAAAATTAATGTTTCAGAAGTTGAATTAGGATAAAATACCTAAAATAAGACTAAAACTCATACAAGGACTCAACAAAGACTTAATATGACCGAATTGATTGGAATTGCATAATATACTCAATACATTGAGAGAAGAATTTAAAGAACATATAAAGACAAGTTAACCTCTCCAAAGGGGAGTTTGAATAAAGGTTAAGATAATGATAAATTTTGTGAAATTAAAATGAACAAGAAACAACACATGATTCATAATGGTTTCGTTATCAACATCTATGTCCACTACCTAAGCTCCCATTTAGGAATTTTCAAGGTTTCATTATAATCACTTTGAAGCAAGTAAGAACTATCTTACACACTTGAATTTCAGCTCAAGCAATCTTACAAACGATTGAATTTATGACTCAAATCCTGCCACAACTAATGTACTAACTCAAACTAGAAAGAAAAGACTCACATTTCTATTCTACTTGAAAAGCAAGAGAACAAGCTTTGAACACAAAGAAAGGTTTTTAAAAAAACTTGAGTGTTGTATTGCTACTTTGGAATGCCTTTTTTTCTCTCTCTTTTCTGTTGTTGAAGCTTTATATAGGTTGTCATAAGTATTTGCCTGTTAGTCATTGATGTGGACTACTTTAAGTGTCTTTTTGGAAGTCAACTCTGGCTACATTATTAGTCGACTAATGATATCTCTACATAAATAGAAAATACATTCTAATCAAGCAGTTTCTTCTATAGTTGGCTAATGCACCATTTTAGACTCTTTGAGACTCGATGTAACGCCCCAAAAATCCGTCTAGTCTAAATCGAGAGAATAATGTTACGATTTAAGAACATGTAAAGATAATGAGTTTAATTATGTGAATAAGTGTGAATGATGCTAGAATTGATGTCAATGGGTGCTGATTTAGTTGAAAAGATGGTTATTCAGATTGGAGAACGTGTATATAGGAGTGTGCGCTTATCGGGAATCGAAAAGAGTCGAAAATGACTAAGTAGTGCAGACTGGGCATTGGTAACGTTCATTACACCCATGAGTAATGAACGTTACTCTTGGCTGAAACCCAAAAAACCTGCAGTTTGCATAATGAATGTTATTCGGAGCGTAATGAACGTTATCGGGGGTTTGGACAGGTCATTAAGTAGGCCGAGAACACTTCATTACGGGGGAAAAACACTCCAAACACCCCAAACACTCTCCCAATCTTCCCAAACCGTTTTTAAGCCTTCCCAAACACATAATCTACCTACAAACGTCAAGATTTCATCAAAGAAACATCGAATCAAAGCCCGAATCCATCCTTTTTCACCCTAGGGTTAAAAGCTACGGGAAAGGTAAGAATCTCTTGATTCATGACTGAAATGTGGTTGAAAATGTGTACATTTGTTAGGGTTTTGATGGGTTTTCAGTGT
>CANYCX011170531.1:0-10744 GCA_948193385.1 Breynia disticha f. nivosa
TGTTTTGAAGTTTTGCCTCCTCATATTTCACACTTCATTTATTTGGTTCAGATCAGATTCATTCTCTTCCAAACTCACTTCTTATTTTCTTTCACTTTCTTTTCTTTCCTCATTTTTGTCTTTACACTTTCTCTTCCATACTTCTCTTTTTTTTAGATCTCACAAGTTCATCTAACTTCTCTCCTCCATACTATATCTGATATTATGCGAAATTTTAAACTTTCTTCAAAATCCCCCAAAAAACCAAATACATCAACTCTGATTCCTCCAAAAATAGTTAAATTTTAAACTTTGTTGATCTCGTTGATGTATGAGTTTTTTTAAATAAATATTTTTTTTCAGTTAACTAACTTTTTTTTTTCTGTTTTCCCCTAGGTTTTCAATTTTAAATTGAAAAGATCATGTTATCCTTTTTTAGTTAACTAACCTTTCTATTTTTCTTTTTTTTTTCACGTTTTTCTAACTTCAATCTCTTGTTTTTATATGATTTTGACGAACCTGCAAACAGAAAGTTGATATTATTAATAGGTGTAGTTGGGGATTTGTTTTCTATAAACTGAATATTTGCTTTTCTACGAAATGTTATATGAACTTAATATGTATTGTCTATAAAGAAAGTATAAACTTTTAGAACATCTGTTTTATTATAGGTTAAAATCTCATCACTTTTCAATATTTTTGTTGTTTTTGTGTTTATATTTTTTATTATTTGCATGCTTCCGATTTGCTATATTTTTTATCCTGAGTTTTTTTTTCTCCTATAAACCGAGTATATGTTTATTGTAAATTTAGTGTATAACTTAAAATATACTTAAATATATACTTTTACATCTTTTGTTTTATAATATGCTAAATATCATTATTTTTTTAATATACTGATTTTGTTTTTTTTTTATTTTTGATGTTTTTAATTATGTTTACGATTTTGATTTGCTTTCTTTGTTGGAATGATTTCTTCATAAAACTTTTGTTAATATGTTGTATATGTTTGTTATATACAAACTGTAAACTTTTATATCATTGTAGAGTAAACGTCTATATTTTTGTAATGTAATAGTAATTATTATTTTAATATATACTTAATATTTACTATACACAACAAGATAGATCTTAATATAATATAAATATATACTTTTTTTTGTACAGTTTTCATAGTTGAAATTAATGTTGTCCAAACTATAGAAAGTTTTAGTAATTTAAAAGGTCCAAATATTATTGAAATATGAACTGTATATTTTTTTTCTAATGTTATTCTTTTTACTAAATTTTTTGTGTATTGGATTTTGAAATATAAATGTAATGGAAACAAAATATATACTGTCTCTAAACTAGTGTACACTAAATGTAAAACTGTAGCTAATGAATTAGTATGTCCTAATTTATTTTGCATGCTTTTGATATATTATAAACTAGATATATACTGATTGTAAGTCAAGTATAAGCAAAATGTTAAAATATTACCATAAACTAAATATATACTGATTGTTAGACTACACATATATTAACTGCATGCTTTTTTCGTTTATTTATATTAAATTTTTATCAAAATATAACTATAATATAAACTGAATATATACTAAGCATTATATATTATGCAATAATTTGTTATATTTTTTTATATATCTTTTTAACTTGTTTTATAAAATATATTTTCTTTAAAATATAAAACTAAAATATGTAAACAATCTTGTTCAATTTTTTCACAGCTGAAGTTTTTTATAGTTTGTATGTGAGGTGGTTGGAGTAGATATTTTTTATGAATGTCCTATAATCTGACACATATGGAATGCAAAAGTAAAGTTATTTGTGCAAAATTTTTAGTTTTTAGTGAAATATGCAAATAAAAAGGTTAACATAGGTATATTTGTTATTGACCCGTAATAAAAATTGGCCAGGGCGGGCCATGCAACTTCTCATGAATACAAAAAGTGACTCTATTTCCAAGAAACTTAGTGTGTCAACTTTTTTAGTATGGACAACTCAATTTATGAGATAAGTGTAATTTTTTAAATAATTTATTTTTTTATTTCAAAATTACCTATATGATGAGATATATGTTGGACACATTTTATCATATATTTTACATTATTTTGCATGTATAATTATATTCTTTTCGATGTTTTTGGTATAAGTTCTGCATTTTATGTCTCTAGGAATTTAAAAACTATTCTTAAGCACAATTGATGCAGGTTTACAAAGAGAACATAAGGCTGGAAATAAGAGGCTGGGTTAAAGAGAAACAATATTTAATCGCACAGGTCTACTCATCATGGGCATGACGAAATGGAGTGTGTGGCAGTGGACTGATCAAGAAGGATGCAGTCCAACCTTTTGGCAGATCCACTTGTGCACAACTTAAAAGAAGAGGGGCCTAGCGGCCCATTAGGGCTGAAAATTGATTCCCCTATACTTGGCAGTTCGGGTTGACAGGCCGGGTTCGTGTCGATCAGTATGACACTTTAACATGACTAATCTAAACCCAAACCCGACCCATTTAATAAATGGGTCAGAAAGTGAAATCAAAACCCGACCCGTTTAATAAACGAGTTGACGGATTGACCCATTTAAACCCATTTAACTGACACAATTAGAAAAAGATGACAATTTCTGATCCGATAACACAATTAAAGTGTACACGATTAGACACAGCACAACTTATACGAAGTTACTGTTTGTAATGTTTGTGTAATAAATAGTGATATTCGATAGAAAAGGTCAGTAACACGATTGACAATTTAATCGACATGAATTGTCATATTTATTTATGTGTTGGGTAAAAATTTAACCTATTTAATATCTCTTGCCTCAAAATTCAAATCTAAATTCTCTTAAGTCTATTTTTTAAAATAAATGGTCTTATTTAATAATTTTTTCATATGTTTCAATTAAATTTTTGTATATGTTTTAAATATTTTATTTTTTAATATTATTTATAAATTTTTAACGGGTCATATTCGGGTCGTGTCGGGTTTACTTGGTTAACTAAATTTTTAACGGGTCATAAACAGGTCAATCCGTTTACGACCCAATCCCATTTATACCAAACCCAAACCCACATAACTTCGTGTCAGATTGACAGGTGAGGTCAACTTTTGCCTAGTCTAATTTCCCATGTTCAGAACATACCAGAGGGGCAAGAAACATGTAGCAAGAATCTTTTGAGCAGAAATCAAATGTAGAGTGGCGGCGATTTTGAGGAGAGCTAGAAAATTAGAGATTTTAGGATTTTTCTCTTCAGGATTTTTGGTACTCTTTCATTTATTATATTTTCTTTAGTCTTGATTAAAATTTAGTATATCAGGCTAAATCTTGCCTCTAGTTGAGATATTTTGAGGATTGATATATTGTTTGTGAGTCAATTGTTCTTAAATGGATTTATTGATTATTGAGTATTTATTCAATTTATGTGTTAATTGTTTTTGTTATTGTCATATTGATTGAGTTGAGATGACCACTTAATTTAATTGTTATGATAATAAGTTGCTAGTTGAAAATTGTCGGTGTCTATAATTCTTGGCATATTGGTAGCAATTTAATATTGGTGTCAATAGTGTGTTGTGTCATTATTAATGGAATTGAGAAATCTGACTTAAATGAATCTGTTTGTCTAGAATTTGCTTGTCAGGGATTAGAGTTCTATAACTATTAATGCAGTTTGAAATTAAATTCTATTGAGGTGTCTTAAATTGTTATTAGACTAGGAAAATATTCTGATCGATGTGTCTCAGGAATATCGTCTAAGTAGAAATTGAACACTTGAGCGTTTGTCAGTGTCTATAACTTTTCCTACTCAAACGCAGTGAATACATTTTTAGTGTCAATGATAAAATAATTGAATCAACCAAAGAATATCTTGGCTATGCTCTTTTATTATTGAATTCTTATTTCACTTTATTACTGTTTTTGATATTTGTTTTCTTTATTTTCTTTATGCAATTTTAATTATGTAAACAAACAAATCTCCTCCAAAATATTTTTTCCCAAATTTTACTTTCCATTGTTTTTAATTTCAAATAACTGGTTTACTAGTCTATGTGGATCGACCCCTCTTCCTCTATACTCAATAAGTTCTTAGAGTGGGTTATTTATATTTGTTAGTCTCGACACTTATCAAATTTTGGAGTTGTTTCTGGGGACCAATGTCAAATTAATTGTTTGATTGTTTTTTGTTTTGTTATTTTATTATTTTTGTTTATTCTTATTTTACATTTATTTTGTGTTTTATCTATTTAGCTTGCAGATATTATTCGACATTTAACTCAACGTGTTTACAGTAACTGTACTTCTCAATTTTATTTCTTTGTTTTGTTTCTTTTTATCTAATTTAGTTTAGTTTTGTTCTATTTTAATTTATGTAATGTAGATTTCACTTCTTTTGTTTTAGTTTTTTTGCATGCATAGTTCTACTTCTGCAGAAGACCTCGAATACGACCCTAAAATAAAAAAGATTGCAAAGTTCTTAAGAAAGATAACCAAACAAAGGAAGTTGAAGGATTCTGGACAAGTTTCACACCACAATCAACTTGATTCAAGTGAAGAAACTAACCAAAAACTTCTTAAGAACGTGATGGGAGATAATCTTGATGAAATTGCAACAGTTCCAGATCGTCATAGGCATGTTGAACCCACTCTGCATGAACTTGCTCAACCTCTTGTCAATCAACAATATCTCTGCATTCAATACCTTCCTTTACAAGGTGGCTTCGAACTCATATTTGGTCTCATTCTGTTATTACCAAAATTTCATGCTTTTATAGGTGAAGATCCTAACAAACACTTGAAGCAGTTTCATATAGTCTGTCAAAGCTTTTGAATTTAGGGAATTGATGAAGACTAAGTTAAATTGAGGGATTTTCCATTTTCTTTGGAAGATGCAGTGCAGGATTGGCCATATTATCTACCTTCAAGATCGGTTAACACATGGATGGATATGACACACTTGTTTCTTAATAAATACTTCCCTGCATCAAAAGCCGCAAATTATAGAAAAAAAGATATGTTGTATTAAACTGGGAGAGTAGGAATCATTCATGACTATTGGGAAAGATTTAAGAAAATGTGTGCTAGATGTCCACACATGGGATAGTTGAGTAGTTACTGATTCACTATTTCTATGAGGGATTGTTACAAGGAGACAGAGGATGTTAGACACCGCAAGTGGTGGCGCCATCATTAACAAAACCCCACAAGAAGTTTGTGATTTGATTAATATTATAGCTTCCAACTCTCAATAGTATGGTTTATTGAGCTTTAGACAACAGATTGCCAGACATGACAGAAATACAAGCTTGTTAACAAGGTAAGTACCCATTTCAGAGACGATAGACTTGATGAGATAACCTTTTTATTGAAAAAACAGTTTCTATTGTTAATAAATTGGCTACTAATCAAGCACAAAAGGTGCAAGTTTGTGGTGTTTGTATTATACAGGGACATGTTATTGATAAGTGTTCGAGTTTACAGGATGACCCTGCCACCAATGATGTTAATGCAATACAGGATTACAGTGGACACGGACAAAGAAGACATGATCAATTTTCAAACACATACAATGCAGGTTGGAAACAACATCCGAACCTTAGGTATAACAACACTCAAGCTGCATTAAATCCACCAACTCAGCATCAATAACACTAGCCTCAACAATTGAGATTGGGAGAGAGAGTACAGTCACTTGAGGAGATGATGAGAAATATCATGTTGGTAACTCAACAAAGCCAACTTGATAACAAACAGACAAAAGATGTTGTTAAGGTACTCCTATCACAAGTTTCTACTTTAACTACTTCCATTTGAAAACTTGAATCACATGGTATGTTTCCATCAAAACTGGAGCTTAACCCAAGGCAAAATATCAATGCAACTATACTCTGGAGTGGTAAAGAACTTGAAATTGCAGTTGATAAACCAAAACCAAGGCAAAACACTACCAGTCTGTCACCTTCATATCATTATGGGCATGACAATGCAAACAACAATGTAAAAGATGTAGAACCCAAAAATGATGGCAATAATTCATTTCAGCCAGTTTTGATGCCACCACCATTTTCGAACAGAGTGAAAAAAAGTACAAAAGTGAGGAAGACAAAGATATTTTAGAGACAGTAAAGAAGTGGTGATAAATATACCGTTGTTGATTGCTTTAAAACATTCGCCAAGGTATGTTCACTTTTTCAAGGAATTGCGTGATAATAAAGTTAAATTGCAAGGTAATGAAAGGGTCCTTATGAGAGAAAATGTATATGCAATAATTCAAAAGAAGTTACCACAAAAATGCAAAGATGTAGGTATGTTCTTTATTCCTTACTCTAATGAAGGAGTTGGAATGGAAAGAGCCATGTGTGATTTAGGTGCCTCTATGAATGCTATGCCTTTTTCTATTTATAACTCTCTTAATTTGAGTCCTTTAAACCTACTAGTGTGATTTGTCAATTGGATGATAGATCTAGTGTTTATCTTGAGGGAGTGTTGGAAGATGTCGTAGTACAAGTTGATGATTTAATATTTCCTGTTGATTTTTTTGTGTTGAATATGGAAGAAGATTATGCTCCAAACTCTAGATTATTACTGTTAGGCCAACCTTTCTTGAAAACTTCTACGATAAAAATTGATGTTCATAGTGGAACTTTATCTATGGAATTTGATGGCATTGTTATTAAATTCACCATTAATGAATCTATGAAACATTCAATTGATTATCCTTCACTTTATGCAATTGAAAAGTTTGATATTCTGCCAGATGAATGACTTGAGCTATGTCATATTGATGCATTCAATTCAGCACTGAGAAATAGTATTACACTATCTTCTTTTAAGGTATTAAACAAGAAATGGGTAGTCCAAACTGATTTGATATCTATTACGCAGAATCTTAATGCATTGGACGAGTTTAAAGCCAAGTTTGAGTAAAATCATAACATCATGAGCATGCAACAAAATGTAATGGGCATGACATTAAGTGACAGATTTGAACAGAAGATACAAGCTTCAATTATTCAACCACTGGTGTTATAACTAAAGACTCTACCGCCACATCTAAAGTATGTTTTTTTGGGAGAGAATGATGCACTTTCAGTTATCGTCTCCAACAAACTAAATGAACAAGAGGAGGAACTATTGCTGCGAATCTTGCATGAATATAAAAAAGCAATTGGTTGGACATTAGCTGACATCAAAGGACTGAGCCCTACAATGTGTATGCATCAAATACCTTTAAAGGAGGAAAGTAAGCCAACTCGACAACTACAATGCCGCTTTAACCCACCAATGATGGAGGTGGTCAATAAAGAGATCATAAAGCTTCTAGATGTGGTCATCATTTATGCCATTTCAGACACCCCATGGGTAAGTCCTACATAGGTTGAACCAAAGAAAACTAGTATAACTTTTGTAACAAATGACCAAGGTGAGTTAGTTCCAACTTGAAGAATGGTTGGCATGTTTGTACTGAATATAGGAAGTTAAATTCTGTAATTAGAAAAGATCAGTTTCCACTTTCTTTTGTTGATCAGATGCTTATGCGTTTAGTTGATAAATCTCACTATTGTTGTCAAGATGGTTATTCAAGATTTTATTAGATTCCTATAGCTCTAAAAGATTAAGAGAAGACCACTTTTACATGTCCATTTGACACCTTTACCTACAGGCATATGCCTTTTGGTCTCTATAATGCTCCTTCTACATTACAATGTTGCATGGTTAATATATTTTTAGATTATGTGGAGAACATCATAGAGGTATTCTTGGATGACTTTACATTTTATGGTGATTCTCTTACATCTTGTTTGGAAAATCTGGCTAAAGTGCTTAAAAGATGTGTGGAAACTAACATTGTGCTGAATTATGAAAAATTTAGCTGTTATTTACTAGATACTAAAGTCATTGTTTGTTCTGATCATGCAGTTCTGAAGCATTTAATGAAGAAGAAAGATGCCAAACTGTAGCTGTTAAAATATGTGAATCTGTAACGCCCCAAAAATGCCACCGTATAATTTCGAGAACAGTTGCGGAAAAATGCCCAAAATGGTCGGGAACGGGATGGAGAACGGTTGAGGAAACAGTTCCCCAAACCATTTTAAAATACATGTCAGACAGTGGAATCGAACGGTATGGCGAACGGTTTGGCAAACCGTTCCCCAAACCGTTCTGTTGCGTGTGGAGCTGTCAGGAGGTTGAAACGGGATGGAGAACTGTTTGGTAAACCGTTCCCCAAACCGTTCGTGTCGAGCGGACAATTTTTTTTAAAAAGGGCAGAAACAGATCCAAACCCTAAAAACTCACCCTCATATCACTCCTTACCTTCCCAAACCCTTTTTCAATCATCTCTGACCCTCCTAAACATCGAACCCACCAACAAACACTAGGATTTTAGGGAGATAACATCAAATCAAGTCTCAAATTCCTCCCTCTATAACCTAGTGTTCTAAGTTTCGGAAAAAAGGTAAGATTTCCGATTTCATGGATAAAATGTTGATGAAAATAGGTGCATTTGGTAGGGTTTTGATGGGATTTGATTGTAGTGGATGTTTTCATAGGTCTTTGGCCAAAAAACGTAAGATTTTGGACGGATTTAAGAATTTAAGGGTTTAGGAAAAATTTTTGGATTTTTGGGAAATGACTAGGTGAATGAGAAATGGAGTTTAGAATAATGAATATAACATGAAATGTGATTTAATATGTGTAGGGAATAACCAACGGAAACCGAATCGGAGATTGAGGACCGCATCGCGTCGCGGGAATGCGAGGTAAGTGCTTTGCCACTTACTTTGTTGTAATTATGGAAAGATATGTGTATATTATGCGTAAATTGGCAAGAATTGTGAATTCATGTGTGTGAGCATACTCTTAATGAATTAAATGCTAAACGTATGAATTATGAATGATTGACATGTTGTGTGTGATTGTTTTGTTAACGTACGTGTATGGTGTGATTGATTATGTTAATTTATAAGGGAATTAGAGGGATGGTAGTTTGGTGTAATTCGTGTGGATTGTGAAATAGTACTTGATTGATGTTACATGTGGACCAAATGTGGGTCTTGAATGTGATGAGTTCGTATGCTTCCTTTGGGGAGATTGTATGAAATGAGGTGATATATGTTGGTTGTATACGATTATGGTTACGCAGTTGTTATGTGTGAAATATGATTGAAATGGAGCATGTAAGTGTATTCATGATCATATGCATTATGTGGATGTTCCTGTGCCGATTTGGCTATGCTGTGTATGATAGTTTGTGTTGAGATTTGTGAATGACTTGTGGAACATTCATGAGCATATGATATGAGAAAGTTTGTAAATGAAATGCATGGACTTGCATTCATATATGATATGTTATGTGGGCATGAACATGCGTGCTTCATGCATTTGTGAAAGAAAAGAGCTTAAGGCTCGTATTTGAGAAAAGTGGGGCATTAGCCCAAATGTCACATAATTCCGGGCCAGTCCCGATGATTTAATGCCGAGCAAACGCTTGATGCCGGGTTCAAGCCCCGATGAATGGGGGATAAGCCCAGTGAAAGATAAAATGGGGGATTAGCCCAGTTGTGAAATGTGGGGGATTAACCCAAATATGACATAATTACCGAGCGAGAGCTCGATGATGTGATGCCGGGCTTGACCCGATGAAGTGAGACCCCGGGGTATACATGTGTGTGTGGACAATGCATTAGCATTGCACGAGCATTCATTAATGCATACATATATTTGAATGCTGTGGATTTTGAATGCGAATGAGTTTGGCAATGAGATATGTATGAATTGTGATTTAATGGTATGAATCATTGTACCTTGTAACAAGATGTGAGTGTTGTGATATGCTTTGTGTGAATGGATTGATCTCGTACGATTCTGAGTTGTGGTAAGTTGTGTTCAATGACTTGTGTTGAATGATGTGAGAGTCTTGAAAGAACATGTATGTGGTTTGTGTATGGGTCTTAATTATTCTATAAGAATTTATGAGGATGTAATGTGTTTGAAAGAAAGTGCGACTGGGTGCTTGCGTGAATAAATTATGCTGTATGTTGGTGGTGGGATTTCGTATAAACAATACTCGATAAAAATGTTGATTGATTAGACTTAAGAATGCTGAAAATCTGTATGCAGGGGACCCGAACGGGTTGAGAAACGGTTTGGTAAACCGTTTCCCAAACCGTTCGACCCTTCGGGATTGTTTCCAGGAGACTCAAACGGGTTGTGGAACGGGTTGTGGAACCGTTCCCAATCCCGTTCGGATGTCTTCCAGACTAAACAAAAGAAGCAAACGAGTTGGGAAACAATTTTCCAAACCGTTTTCTAAACCGATCGCGCCCATAAATTTGAATATGAATGCAGAATGTGAATGACCTGTTGGTGAATGATTGTGGATAAATAAATGGTTTAGTTACCTAACGAATGCGGGCTACCAAGGGGAAATGGTTAGAGAAAGGTGCTTGATACCGTCTCCCTTGCCGTTACCTGTGCACTGGCCTATGAAAGAACATAAAATAAATCTGGATGTTTTCTTATGACTCGATGAATTAAAATACCTAAACTATAGTGAAATTAGAGGAGCTTAGGCCGGGAAGGCCGAAGGTTCCCTTGCGCATGCAGCTTAATAGCCAGTGAGGATTACTTACTGAGTATTTCCAAATACTCACCTTCTATTTTGCTGTTAATTATGTGCAGAGTGACAGGTATTAGAGACGGGATGACGTGATCGGCGATGCCAGCGATGCGATACTGAAGGTCGGGCTCCCAGTTGTTA
>CANYCX011170654.1:0-45897 GCA_948193385.1 Breynia disticha f. nivosa
TGTAATAAAAAAAAATTGTAGATCAATAAAGTTAGTGGTAACATAAAATAATGTAAAGAGAGGCACTTATTTTTTTTCCAGAAATCTGTAACATTCCAAACATTGTTGAATACAATATATACTTATGTGTAGGGAAGGCAATTCGCAGAATGGACCACACCATTTCTGCAATCCCACTGCCTTCCTTTTCCTATCTTCTTCATCTTTTAGCACCTTGTTTTTTTTTCAGTCTTTTAGCCATTGCTCATATCTCAGTAACGTTGTTCATGATGTCACTACTTGCAATTACATTACTAAACTATTATGGTATTATTTTCAAAATTTCATTCAGCAATTCTTTTTCTTGGTTTAGATATTAATGAAGTTTATTTGTAGTAATTATCTTTCTTGGTGCATCATGTCTAATCATATTCACTAACGATGTGCCTAGTTTGTGTTAGAAAAAAAAACAACTTATTAGCAAAACAGTGCTTTCTTATAATGGAATTGAAAAAAAAATAATTGAAATGATTATTATTAATATAATATCCAATTGAGATTCCCTATTATTTGTCACTAAATCATCTCTAAGTATTTATATCCAATTTTAGCGACAGTTTTTGCCGCTAGCTAACCATTTTTTTGTTGTCATTGCTAATTGTTTGTAGCAGTTTTTCTAATAGTGCATACATAAAATAACAATATTGTAGAAATTATAACCCAAAAAGAAAGAATAAAATTAAGAGTACAAATATTATTGTAAACACACATCGTTCTGAGTACAATAGCAATCGCAATACTTGATAGCGTACGTTGATTCATCAACTTATACATACAAAAATTATTTTATTTTTTTTTAAATATTACTAGCATTTAAACTAGTAGAATTGAAACCACAAACTATATATCTCTAAATTTGAAATATTTCATTTTGTATAGTTAGCGGGTATGAAAAATTAGTAGCCATTTCTCCAATGTTAGCAAACTCAATGTTCTCCACTACCTGCAATTTCATTTTTACATACATATAAGTTCATATAATTATACTATTACTTAAGACAAGAAATATTTATTTTAAAAATAAAAATTTTATGTTGCCAACCTTATCTTGAAGAAATTTATTAGCTGCCTTCAGTACTCCTTCCTACGAGAAACAGAAAAAAAAAATCGTATATTTCACATAAAATAGCTAGGTAATAAATAAAACAAAACTTACAATTTTCATATTTTGCTTTCATATATTAATACTTAGTTACATTTTTACAATACATATAAATTTACTTCAATAATTATTATTTTATAGTGTGAAAATACCTAAGAAAAAAAAAAGAACATTTTCTTAATATTTTTATTAGTTAGATGAGAATTACAATGACTATACTGTAAAAAATGATTATTTATAGTGAGAATGAATATATAAATTGGTGTGAATTACCTTATTCCTCAACGACTGGATCTCTTTAAACATGAGCTCCATCTGTACGTGAATTAAGTAGTAAAAATAATGAAAAAAAAAGAGAGTTGAGTGGGTGAAATAAATAAATAATATGTTTTTTGTTGATGGAAAGGAAATGAGAATATATAAATACCTTTGTTGAGCGAATTTGATAAATCCAAATTTCAAGATGTTTCTCCAACATCACCAATTCATCCAAACTCATATTCTCACCTCCTCCTCCCATCATATACCTTTCAATACATCATAATTCGTCTCCAGTTATTTCTCAATGCATGGCTACATATAATTATAAGCATTTATTCCTATACAAATATAAGGAATGGGCTGATAAATATAAATGATATTTCATCATTCAAAAACTAAACTTAAACTCATCATTTAATTAACTAAGGCTTGTTGAACACAAATATTTTAATAACCCTTTTCATAATTTTATGTGTTGTCATTACTGAGGAAGATGATGATTCAAAAACGAAGGATCACTTGAGCATTTGTTGTTTGGGTTAATAGTAGAATTTTGAAAGTTAAAGGTGGGTTTATAGATACAAAGATGGCCTTCGAGGGGATTTAGGTTTTGTCATTCAAGATGGTGATCATATGTAAAGAAAATATATAGTATAATACTTAATCCAATGCGGTCCAAAAACAAGGGTTTGACTCGCTTTAGAAGTCGAACCTGATTTCGAACTCGACCCTAAATTCAAGTTTTTCTTTTATATCTGGATGATCGTGGTCGTTCATCTGAAGCGATCAATGATCAAGATCATCTCAATTATAATGTTATCGTTGAGTCCCAATTCTTTTGCCACTTTTATTTATTTTGTGCATGAATAGTGGTCCAAACTATTTTTTTCTTTTTACACCAACACTCAAACTATCTCTCATTCGTATTTCTCTCCCAAACTCTCAATCTTTTCTCATAGATTCCCAAAACAACCAATCTTCACATACGAACACATATTTTTCCAACTTTTTTTACCGAAGAAAATAACGAACAATTTCTCTCGCAATGGTTTAGTCAAGCTCCAACTTATGAATCATATTTGCAAATGAGTTCTCACTCTGATTCTTATCCTAAAATTCGCTTGTCCGCCTTCCCCACCATGAATAGGGAAAAAGGCAAAGCGAAAATCCAAAACAAAGATAAAGATAATTGTCATTGGCCTGTTAATCATGAAAAGAAGCAAGCCAAGTGTCGAGTGAAGGTTAGCAAGGACGAAGTTGTTCGTTGCTACCAACATTGTCATTAATTCCACATTAGCTAGGTTGTGTTGGTATGTTCAATATATAATAAGTGACAAACTTCTTCCCATAAGATGTCTTTTGAAAGTGAGTTAGACCTAATTTAATATGGTATCAGAGCTACCCTTAGTCCAATGGTTTGAGGAGTTGTCTGCCCTTAAGTTGCCCAAAGCTCATTTGATTGTTCTGTTCAATCCGGTTTGGACTGAGGGGTGTGTCATGAATCTCACATTGGCTAGGTTGTGTAGGTATATATGTTCAATATATAATGAGTGACAAACTTTCTCTCATAAGGTGCCTTTTGAGAGTGAGTTAGACTCAATTTAATAAACGTAGTAGTCAATTTTGGATAAACACTGCCCACTCTTCAACAATGGTTTGGAGGAGGACGAATAGCAAGCACAAGTGGTATGCAAAAAAACATATAATGGCAAGTGAGCCACAATAATTAAAAAGTTCAACCGTATTTATAATGATGTTAAGCGTGAGTGGGGAAGCGACACTAGCGACGACATGATAATAACTAAAGCAAGAAAATGATATGTGAGGCGAAATCACAAGAAGGCGTTAAGAAATGAACACGAGTGGAACTTGCTTTGATCCTACCCTTCATTTTGTTAAGCTGAGAATGCAGCAGTTTTTTAAAGAGATTAAAAAAATTCACAGTTGGTGCTTAATTACACCTCTTTAGGATCAATTGACTTGGACTCTAAAAGAAAAAAGACAAGTGAAGAGGCAAAACAAGTCCATGAGCACCCACGAAGGAGATATGGAAAGAGAAATGTTAGAACCTAAAACGAAGAACGAACGCGCTGCATTGGAAGGATTTTTTAAATCAATGGAAGACTTGCAGTTGTGCTTAACTAGACAAGACAGGGATGAATGCAAACATGAAAAACATATGACGAGGAATTTAGAGTTCTTGGCAAAAGATACGAGTCAAATGAATGAATACTAAACATACAAACCCTACTGTTTATGACTTTCAAAACTAGAAGTATTTTCTAGAACAGAATAAAAAAGAAAATGTAAAATACCTTAGCCCCTTCTGGAGAATTTCAATCTCTTGCTTCAACATATTAATCTCCTCCTTCGCATCCTGATCATAATAATTAGTTGTACGTTAAAAATTTTACTCATTTTTTATTTCTCTATTATATATATATATAGTCAAATGGAAACTTAAAATCAGCTTGCATGCTAATTTTTATATATTTTGACATAATTGAGATAATTGAAATTATTTTGTATTATTTCGAATCATTGAATATTAAATAATCTGTATTTTAAAAGTAAGAATAACAATTTTCAATATAATATTAGGTCTGCCGAATATTATTACTTGAAAATTAGAAGTAATATCAGAAATATTCTTTTCTTGAATGTTGTAGATGCTTAGAATTAGTGAGAACAACTGTTCGTTCGAATGTCGAATATATGCAGCATCAGATGCTGCCAAAAAAACACTTTCTTCCGTGGATTCAGCGGTCAATGAGTCGAACAACACACTGACGGTGCGGCCGGATTCGATCCCTTTCTTAAAATTTCGTAAAAAAAGAAAGATGCTGCGAAAAACACTAATAGAATTGTAGCAGAGAAATGGCTGCTTTGAGCATGCATACCAGAGTTTCAGAGTCATTGACGATCTGATCCCTCAGAGTCCCACGGGTGCACTTCATGTACCTCTCAATAAGCCCTTGCATGGTTCTTCTCCAATGAAATCACATATATATTTCAGCCCTCAAAATTTCATATAAAACACTTCATATATATATATATATATATATACTAGCATTTTGACCCGCGCGTTGCTGCGATGCTATATATTATAATTGAATTATTTTCACTAAATAAAATTATAACGTATCTATTTTAGTAAAAAATTAATTGCGAATTAAAATATAATAAAAAATAATAAAAATTTTAAATGAAAAATTGTTAACTAAATATATCTTTACTAAATATTTTGATTTTTTTTATACAATATATTTTGTGAAATTGTAAACATTACATTCATCGTCACAAATGAGTATCTTATTATTTAATTAATTTACTATTTATACATCAATTAATCTCTATAATTCAAGCTATTTTAAATTATATGTAAATATTATGATAATCATGATAGCTATAATATGAAAGTAATGTATTTTATATGTAAATTTGTTTATTAATTAATCACAATGATTAACAACATAAAGCTTGTTTTGAATTTCTTTTAATAAAACTTAAAATTGTAAAATAGAATTGTGCCTAATGTTCATTAATTAATATTGATAAAAACCTCCTTATAAAATACATTATTTGTAATATTTTTTAATTTCTCAGTTTCATTACAAATTATAATTTTCACTGGATTTTGTCTAATTCATTTCTTTGACATAACTCATTAAAAGGCTCATAAATATTTAAAATTAAACTTTTAAGACTTCAAAATCCAAATGTTATTCAAATCTCCATAAAAAATAATAATAACTAATAATTACAAATTATCAAATTATATTTTTTTTAAAAAGGACTTAAAATAATATAATTAATAATTACACGATTACCAATAACATCTTTTAATAAAAGAGTATTTAATTTAGATCCAGTTAAATCCAACACTACTAAACAAATGTTAAAGTAAATATTTAATAAATTCTAGAAAAATATAACAAAAATAAAAAATAATAATTTATCCTAATTATCTAAAATAATATCTAAATGATGAGATTTTTTTTACATAATTTTTTAATTTTGTTTGGTTAGAGGCATATTGTACACTTTTATAAAAATAATATGAATTAAGCATAATTTCGTTCTAAAAAATTATTACATCATTAATGAAAGTAATTAACGTAAGAATATAATTTTAAAAATTAATATATTTCTCTATTTATATAAAAATAACTGATAAAAGTTATACATTTATATTCAAAGATTTAAATTAATAGCATTATTAATTAAATGATTAACAATAACATCAAACATTAAATTTGAATACAATTAATTTAATGATATAAATTATTTTTAGTAGAAATATTTAATAAATAGTACGAAATTTATTTAAATTATTAAATTATATTTTTTATAATATGTTTTGTAAAGAAAAATGATTTTTTTTAAATCGTAAAGAAAAATGAATTAGATTAGTTAAAATGCACTATTTAAGTATAATTAAAAAATTATTAAATATATTAAAAATTAATTAAAAAATAATTAGTAAATTCAATATAATCAAAATTTGACACATTAATATCATTAAGAATATTTAAATTAATTTAAAAAAAAATAAAATAACCAAAAAATTATAAAAGAATTAAAATATTAACATCACTAATGCTAAATATTCTAGTTTATTGACATGTGTCTAATATTTATTGTTAATGTTAACAACTTTCTTATTAAAATATAGATTAACCATAAGATATGCTGAGGAAGATGGAGAGAGTTAGAGAAGAAATACCCTTTGGTGGCAAGGTCATAGAGCTTTCCATGGGCGGAGAAAATGAAAACTCCAATTTCAGCATCGCACAGCACAGACAGCTCCTTTGCCTTCTTAAGTAGCCCTGCTCGGCGTTTGCAGAAGGTAACTTGCCTGTGCACCGGGTTCTCTATGCGTTTCATTTGGATCTTTCCACGAGCCATTGATCTACACACAATCCTTTCTCTTTCTTTTCTGAATTGTTTGGTTTTTGAAATCTTTTTTTGCAGACAACCTCCCACTAGTTTGAACTAGCTTCGAGGCTGTTGCAGTCTCAGCCTTCTGTGTCAAGAAGTTAGTGTAACAAATTGACTCTCTGGTATTCTTCTCCGAAGACTTATATAGTGATGTATTTAGATTCTCCACTATCTTTTCCACCACTTCCATTGAGAATAAAGCTTTCTCAGGTACCTCAACAATATTCAATATATGACTTCTCACATCACACTTTGCATTCTACTTAATATATATGTTGTTGCCATGATATGATTGGTTAAAGTAAAATTCTTCTTCTTTTCTGCATCGCATGATGCTGTTCCACGTGAGTGTGGTGAATACATTTTTTTGTGATATATATGCTTTTGTTGGATTAAATCGCATCTAAGAGTAACCATAGATAAAATGAAATCATCATGGCCGCTTAAAACACCAAAAAAAATCGATGATGATGTACATTGCAAGTGAATCGGCCGTATTAAGTCGATGAATTGATTAAGGATTCAGTTCATTTTACCATTTAAATCATCTTGCAGATGAATCGATATCAAATTGGTACATCTGTTCAACAGCTAACTTGATATCATTGATATTATTATCTGTCTTATTAGTGATTAGTTGACAATGTAGTCAGCATGCAACTACACTCTCATGTGCAAGCAACCAATGAGCAACAAATAGTGTTTTGCTTCGATTTCCGCACTCTTTGTTCTGTGAGCAGACACCTTTATGTTTCGAAGTTGTAGGAAAGGGCACCTTATTAATTTGATCCCTTTCTTTTGAATTGTTTATAAACAAGTGTCCAATAGTTTTAATGAAAACCCTAAAAGTTGGAGCTGAGAACTTAAAGCTCCCTCCACTCGCTCCATCTTAGTTTTGAAGACAAGAATCTTGTCAAATCAAATTAAACACTCAACAGGAAGAGATCTTCTTTTCTGACATTTCAACATGATAGGTGCCTTTTACATGCTTTGATGGTCGACAGGTGGATATGCTCTTCTCAAACTGCCACGTGGTATCATATTCCAAATAATATCTTAATAATTATAAAATAAATAAAAGTAACACTTAAACTCACATTGATAAAGATCATTTGAGAGGCATTTTCAAATGAGATGGTGGGGAGGGGAACCTTTTTAGACAAGTTGGATTTAGTTTAAACTTGCTGGTGGTAGCTAGGTAGTGTGTAGCAGTACTGTTAAGTTTGATTAGATATTTCCCTTTTTTGCTGTGGATTCAGTTTTGATTGATGTTACAGAGTGAATGGATATTGAGCTGGATAGCAAAGAGGATGTTGAAGAAGAACGTTAGAGTGAAACATATTTTGTAGAAAAATAAATCTGTTTTACTGTTCTTCGTTGGTCGAATCCTTTGATGCTTCTGATGAACCGACAAGTCACTTAAGAGCTGACTGCCTAGTCTATTTGGATTGTGCTTCGTTCCATCTTTCGTATATGGAAAGTAATTGAGGAATTTCACTGAGTCCTCACGGAAACTCATTGAAATAACTGTTTGTGATTGCTTGCTAAATAATTTTAATTTTATATAATTTGTAAATTTCAATTAAATCATTAAGAATCCTCCTTTGTATAGGGACTCATATTAAAATTTTTCAAAGTTATTACTTCTTTCTAAAGAGTAACGAATTCAAAAATATTTTATTATAATTATTTTTTTTGCTCTTCTTTCTATGTCTCATTCGCCAAGAGAATGGTAGAAGTAGGGGTGAACTAAATACTGACCGAACTGGAAAAATCGAGCAAACTGATATTAAATTGAAGTTAAATAGATGAATATAGATATGAAATTTAAAACATCGATTTGAACGTTTCGATTATGGTTTGACAAATTAAAAAAACTAAATCGATCCAAACCGAACCTAAATGAATAAATATATATATATATATATATATATATTAAGCCCAAACAAAAATAAACTTAGATGCAATGTATATATGTCATTTTGTAACAACTATGATATGTTAAATTTAATAAGTAAAATGTCTAAATAAATTATTTTAGTGAATTTATAACAAAACTAATTAAATCGAACCAAATCGAACCGATCTAATGTTTAATTGAACCAAATGGTTTATCCAAAAGAGGGTTTAACTATAAATTTTATAAAAAAAAAAAAAAGAACTCATCAATTAAGTTACTTTAAATGAGAGAAGAAAAAACTTAGAGGGAGAGATGTGTTTTTTCTTCTCTAGTATGGAATGACTTTTTTTGTTTATTCTTTTGTTAAGCTCTCATTTTATTTATAATCTGTTTAAACTGTATATTTATTATAATTATGAATTTATAATAAATTTAAGTTAAGAACCTTAATTTAAATTACAATAAAAATTTTAAATTTTTTAAAATTTTAGAAATATATTAATTTACTAATTTGATAAATATATATTTTTATTAAAATTTATACATAAAATTTATAATATTATATTTTTTCATATTTTTTTAAAATTATATATATTTTAATTTATTATATATATATATATATATATATATATATATATATATTTCTACTAAGGGTATCATGGATATACAATTAATAATTATTACATATTTGTCAGGAAATATATTTGCTTACAAAACGCATAAAAGTCATATTTCCTTTGTAATTTATTTTCCGAGTAATTTGCTTCATTAATAACTTAATTTCCGAAAAGTAAGTTAATAATACCAAACAAGGCCAACTTTTTTGTATCTGCGGTTTGCTTCAGTGACAAGAGCACGACGTGCAATTCTTTTGAGATGGTTTGCTTGTTGTACAATTTCCATAATATTTATGGTCGCACCTCTTTTTTATCATATACTATAAGATTATGCGGATTTAGCGATCAATATTTAGTGACAAAAGATATTGCTGCAAATTAAGAATCACATGATCGTAAATGATGAAAAAATTAAATACTACGTAGTCGCTGAATTTTTGCGGCATCGTCTACAGTGACGAGAGAATTTTTGGTGCATGAAACTACCATATGGTTACTAAATTTAACAATGCCGGTAGCTAAAGTGGAGATCCCATGGTTGCTTGATCGTTAAATACATTAATATTTCAGTTTTAAATCATGTCTTAAAAATGCAACAAATTAAATCGCGTAACCTTAATTAGTAATAAATTGAATTCGAAGAAAGCTGTTCTTAGTCAAAAAAAACTGTCCTAAAAACACATGTTAGTCTTCGAATATTGGCATTTTGAGGCATTTTCTCAAAATGATTTGGGAGCACAAAACACAAAAATTAAATGGGATTGTGGTATTAATTTCACAAACATTTTTGAAAAATTGATATACTATCGAATAATTTACAATATGCAACAGCCAAGAATTTAAAGTAGCTCCACTGCAAGGATCATTCAATACAGACCAACTCACTTTAATTTATACACAGCTGAGCAATAATATTCCTAAAGGAGTTCTGTCTTCTGATTTCGTTTTTTTTTTCTGTCATGAACACTGCACTTATGTGAATCCATGCAAAACATTACATAAACGATTCAAGTTGATCACTTTAAGCAAGGAAAACGTAAATTCTGATTGCAATGACTTAGGTTACTCACTTTAACAAACTACATAGAGAATGTATAATCAGATATTTAGAGAACATGTCTCATTTAGCCAAGAAATTTGACATTAACTTGTCATTTAAACTGAACAAAAAGAAATATAGCAAGAAACATACTGCTTTGAGGAGATAAACCCAATAAGACAGCACATATGCAGCAGTCAAATAGAAACACTTCTCCTATGAGTGATGAAGAACCATGTGCAGCTTTCCACAGCAAATTCAGTTTTAGTAAAACAAAATCCAATCCACTATAGACACTTTATGTTCGCACCTGTTGAAAATTAAGAAGAGAAACTGTTACGCGATCCATGTTCTTCGAGGACATCAAAGCTCTACGATGCAGGAAAATTCAGGGTGGTTATCAGAGGCAGCATAAACGTTCCTGCTCGTTTAACACCAGAAATACAGCATTGCCTGCACATATGCAGATATATCAAGTTTTATTATAGATGTGGTCGGACTATAAAAGATCGAATAAGAGAACTTACATTGCTTAGAGGATCTAGTGATGTCTCATTTGGAGGAGGAAGTTTCTTGGTTCTCCCACTTCTCATCTCAGATTGTATTGATGTGAGTTGTTCACGTATTTCCTTCAACATTTTCAGTTCCTCTTCCCCTCCACCTGTCATTTCTTGCCTCACAGTGTTCTTTGCTCTCTCAAGCCGTTCAATCCGCCTTAAGAGATTTTGACGCTCAGCTTGAGATCCTCCTACACTCGTTGTCCTCCGAATAGTTGAGACATTTTGGTCCATGTTCTTCCCATCTCTTGGTTTAGGAACTCTGTTCTCATGTCTTTTCGAAACCAGCACTGTCTTAACTTGATCAGGCTTGCCAAGCCTGTTTTCGCCTTCCAAAATCAACTTAGGGGTTTCATTTTTACAGAATTCTCTAGCTTTCGAACTATCAATAGGCTTTGGGACTTCAAAAATATCCTGAACATTTGAGCAACACTGCGGGCTGACATCAGAATCTTTCTCTGCAAAGTTTTGATGGAGCTGAACTTGATCTGAAGTAGTATTTACTTCTTTGACTGCAGTAATAGACGTGCTAGTGCTCACTTGAGAAAATAATGAAGGAGACCAGGTTCCACCTTTCCAGATTACAGATCTATTTCTACAAGGATCCTTGTTGTCTGAAATCTCTTTCACTCGTTCATCTAACTTCTTGATCTGTTCCCAGTATAAATTAATGTCTCCGCATCCAGGATTCTCTGATTTCTTCTCCAAAGCACTCGAGTCTTCAACTGAATTTTCCAATGGATTAATTGAATCTGATGAAAACATTTCGGATTTTCTTCTATCTATACTACTTCTCTTCATATTGGAATCTTTTAAATGCATTTGCGGCAGCGAGTTAAGTCTCTTCACGTTATTGCAGACACTATCATTTCTATGCATCAAAAGATTCTCAGGAAATTTAGTCTCATAAACACACAAATCATTGCAGCCCATGCTTAAAAGTCTGTACCTATAAGCCTGAACTTGGAACTCAAGAGATGCAATCTCCATTTCCCTCTGATATATTAGATCTTCAAAAATTTCTAAAGCCTCTTCGGCGTGACATATCTTTTCCTCCGCCATTCTCTTATACTGACAAGCTTCCATCTTCAGCGAGGCCTTTTCACCTTGCAATCTCAAGATCATCGATAGAGCTTCACTTGCTGCAGAAGATGAGGCTTCTCTTTCCACATCCAAATCAGTGGTAAGCTGTTGCAGAAGCTGTTGTTGCTCAAATAGGGTCTCTTGTAGTGTCAAAATATCAGCTTCAGGCACTACCAATGTATTAAGTTCAGCCATGGCAAGTAATTGTACTGTAATTTCAAGCTGGCCTCTTCCTATAAGAACCCAAAAACGACAAACATAAAACTCCATCACCATCAATCAGTTTTGAAATTTCAACAAATCTACAAGAATACAAGCATCTTGACAGTTGAATCGAAAAAAAAAAACTGAAATTCAGTCAGCATATTTTAAAGTCTTCAGATTCAATCAGAACTAAGAGTTCAAAAAAAGCATAGCTAGCCTCAGCTTCAGACGTCCACCTCTGTACCTAACCTTCCTAATCTCACAAGCAAGTGATGATTACATCAACAATAATCATGTTTAACTACTTGATCATAATTAAAGAATTCATATGTAAACACTAAATTCTTACAAATTTACAGCCAAAATAGAGAAACATATTCAGAATTATTACCCGGTAATGCTACTGATACAGAAATCAACCCTCGAAAATCTTCAACAAATCCGAACTGGATGAGCCAGCAAGAAACATTGAAGGAACCTCAACAACACAAATAGCAGAGAATTTTTTTGCTTCTTTTTGTGAATGAATTGCAATTTTCATTTTTGCTTTATCAACCAAAGAAAAACTGAAAGACCATCATTTCATGATGATTTTTTTTACACAAACCATGATGAAAGAAAGCAATTTTGAATGTTCCTGTTTGCTTTTTCGTTACAGAGAAACTAAGACAGGAACATCTGACAGAAACGAAAACAAACCTTGCTTTTATCACAAGTAAAACAAAGGTATAGGACAGAGAAATAAAATTTCTGAAACTTGGTAGATATGAATGTAGTAAAGAAGGGTGAAGCAAATGTAGTAAGTTTGCCTGGAAGATTGACCAGATGCGAAGGAATTAGTATTTTGGAAGTATAATTAACAATAAAATTTAGTTGCCTTATCAGGATAATGATTACAATGTGGGCTCTCAATTTTGTCATCCAAGCCTTAACAGCGGTGTTTAAGGATCAAACGGATTAAAAAAGGAGTTGAAAAAGCGGTTCCAACGGCTGTTTAAATGCCCCATTACCTTGCCACCCCGACGCAATTCCAGCATCCAAAGTTTATTATATTCACGAGGAAACCATGAAGAACTCGCTCACTCTTGGAAAAATAACACTAAACGATTATAACAAAACTAATATGACACGAATTAATGGTCTTAGATAGAGACTGTTAATCACTTGAAAATGATTAAATCATTTATAACTATGATATTAATGGTGTTGACTAACAAAATAAAAGTGAATACCATCTGTTTTTTTTCTTGGTCAAGAAACTTTGCCAGTATACAATGGTACTTAATAAACCTTACTTTTTTCAGAAGATTCTGAACCAAGGATTTTACAAACTTCCTTTAGACATACCAAATCTTGGAACTTAATATAGACATTAAATAACTAATGGTATTACCAATTTATCTTCGATTTTATTGTTTTTGGTATGTCATATATTTGATTTACAGTGCTGCATCCAAAGTATAAATCTTCATTTCAGATATTCAAATCTAAAAAAGAATCTAATATTATCAGAAGAGATATCTTCATTTTACAGATTCATTTACATGTCCCCACACAGCATAAATCCATTCAACAATGTTGTCAAAACATATTACTGTGCAGAAGAGATACTTTGAAGCTTATTGTCAGTATTAGTCTTCTGTAATCAATTGAACAAAATAGACATTTTCCGTCAATCGGACAAACAGAATATGAAACCAGAAGGACCATATAATAGCATTCTAAAAATCAGGGACTGTATTAAAAAATTCAAAAACTACAACGACCTGAGAGAGAGTATTAACGCCAAATTTAGGGACGCCCTTGAGCGGAGATTCTGCCAGCTCGATCGAAACGGCGGCGGATTCATTATTAAAATTATAATACGATATAATTGTTTTTTTTGTTGATATTTACTATGTATTTGGTACGGGGAATTATATGGATTTGGTTGAAATTCATTTTTAATTTTAAATTTTATTGTTTGGTTTGTACTTTTTAAAATATAAAATCTTAAATTTGTAAATGAAAGAATTGAAAACGTATTAAAAAAATGTATTTGTAAATCTAAGCCTAAAGTAGTAAGATTTAGAATTTCAAATCCAAGATCAGGAACTATTTATAAAATTAATCTTTATTCTTTTCGTCATTTTTTATAAGGATATTTTAATCATAACTTACAAATAATTGTAAAATTTTAACATACCAAATAAAAGTTAATATTCATAAATTACAGAATTTACATGTTATACCAAACAATTGAATTAGATTTACAATTCTGATTCCTTATGATTTTTATTTGATTTCATTTACAAATGAAATTAAATTTATCTTCATTTCATACCAAACACTATGTTAATATCGTTACTCTTTATATTTAAATCATCTTTTACGAGATAAGTCATAATATTAAAATAAGAATAGAATTAAATTATTTTTAATAATATAATATAAAATATATTAATAAAAAGAATATTATATTTATTTTTTAATATTATAAATATTTTTATTAAATTATATTTATCAATAAAATTAATAATATTATTTATAGTAGTTTATTTTTTTGACAAATAATTTTTATTTTAGTGATAAGTGGTTTTTTAGAAAAATAAAATTTTAAATATTTTATTATTATATTTTTTTGAGCAATATTTTATTATTATATTTAAATACCTGAATAAGGTAGAAAATCTCTTAATATTGTCTGGGATTTAATGGGACTTTTTATTAGTTTCTTTTATTTTAGTTATAGACTATAACAACTTATATACTATGATAAAGTTGAAATAAGATAATATTATATTTATTTTTTAATATAGTATATATTTCTATTAAATTTTATTTACGAACAAAACTAATTTACACAAATTTATAAAATTAACATTATCATAACATCCGATATTTCGACGCATTATTGTTGATTTTAAAATTGAATTACATGTCATCAATAATAATTATTTATTTTTTAATAAAATTGAAATTGAAATTTTTTATTATTAATATATGGATTTTGAAAACGTCAAACAAAATGATGTGTAGAAAAAGGTCGAAGAAAATGACTAAAAAATCACAAAAACCTCTTAGATGCTTCTCGGTTGGGTTCATTGCAAAAAGAACCAACAGATCCATTCTATACCGACTGCAGGTACTCCAGAGAATAAATAAGCAAAGAAGAAGAACAAGTAACAAACGAGCGAGAGAGAAAGGTGAGGGACAGAAGAGGAATTAAAGTTGCATTCTTCAATTCTCAACGAATCAGGTAAGTAAATCATTACTTATTATGACTGTAATTAATCTATGTTTATCGATAATAACTCTTACATGTTTTTGCTTTGGCAGAACAGTCCCTACCCTCTTTCTCTTCATTTCCAATTCTCATAACAATGGTAAATTTTATATCTTTTTGTGTATGCTTGTATGTTAGTGTTAAGAATGATTCTTGTTTTCTAGGACACCAATTTGATGTTGGTATCCTAAGATTGAGCGCATTGGACTTGAAGTTTTGTTGGTTTGGTTCAGTTTTCAATTGTAGGATGCGACTGGTTTCTTAAAAAGGTGTTGAAATCTTTCATTTGATGGTCAATTCGCTATGTTTTTAGTTTTGATTTTGTGCACTTGAATGAAGACCGATTTGATTTCTTTTGAATGAATGATATTGCTTGGTTCGGTTTGGATTCTTGACTTAGTCATGACTGGCTTCTTAACTAGCGTTTGGATTCAGTTCTGATTATATCATGTTTTGATGGTAAATTTTCTGTTTTGATGTCATATTTGTTAGTTATGCACACTAGAATGATTTCTGTTATTGTTTTATGCAGGCTATGTATATTCGCGTTAAGCGTGACAAAACAACTTACTTCATCCAGTGTGATCCCACTGAGAAAATTTTGGACATAAAACAGAAGTTGAGTGTCCTTATTGATCAACCAGCTGACGATCAACGACTTATGTTAGTGGCAACTGGAGAAGTGCTGCTTGATTCAAAATCATTGGCTGATCAAAAGGTGATAACTCCCTACTTTAGTTGCAGTGATCAATCTTTTTCTTTGCGGGAAGAAATTTTTCTTAGATGTAATCCTTTATCGAAAAAGGTTGATTGTGGTGGCATTTTAAGGTCTTCAGTTCTTTTATTTTCTACTGAAATTTTAAAAATTTTGCTACGTTATCTTTTCAGGTTGAAAATGATGCAGTTGTTGCACTAACTTTGAGAAAAGGTAGCTTTCTTTTCCTTATTGTCCAATATTCATCAGGTTCATGTTTATGCTTCAGTAATAGTGGATTTCGGCATGTTATGCAATTTTATTTGTGAGTCAATGGATGTGATTTCAAAAGATGTTGTCATAATCATCAACTCGACAGATTGAGTACAAGTTAAAATATTTGTACAATCTAGAAATTGAAGAAGCTTAGCAGGCAACATATTGTTGTGCTCGAGACATGACCGAATGTATATTGAATCAACAAAAAAAACCAAGTCTCGGCCAGTTAATACTGTTGTTTATAGTTGTGATGATAGTAAGAGTCGGAAATATATTGTTCCTTTGCTGCTGACAAAGTGATTAATCACCTTTCTTCCTTTGGTGCTACTCAAATTATAGTTGATCATTTTGGTCTAAATCCAAGACAGTACCTTTTCTAAGGAAATGCTTCGTATGTTCTTTTTATGGCCTTTCTAGAGACTTGCTTCAAGATCATCTACATGTTAGAATAATGTCATAATAAGACCGAATTTCATGTCAAACCAACTGGTGGACAAAATGGTTTATTTGCTAATTTATCTCTTCTGGTAAATTTATTTTTCCTTTAGTATTGGAATATTAATAATCCGTCAATCAAGTACTGAATGCATCACTTGTGTGTTGAGCTGTGTCATTTCTGTTGTGGTGGGTGATTCTCTAGCATAAATTGAACTGCCTGAATGTGGACATAGAATTGAATTTTCTGAAACTGGCATTTTCATAAAGGCAGTTCAATTAGTGCGAATCTTGTCTTCTGTTTGTATATACCAGTTGTTTTGACAACCATTTTCTTGCATACAGATGACAATGAGTTTGAGGATGTGAACATTGTTAGGCCGAATGATTTTTATCAGTCTCGCGATGGAGATTCTGGGAATTAGTGATAGGGGTTGTGCGTCGTGAAATTCACGTTAAAGCACTTTTGGTTGCTGGCCAAGAAAACTTTAATTTGTTGTGCGTGGTGGATGGTTTTTGTACCCAAGTAACATTCTTGTTACAATCTGAAAACGCTCCTTGTTAGAACTTCGAAAGTTGAAATCTTGTGTTGAAAATGAAACATGATGAGTAGAGTCAAGTGTTAAACCATTCAAGTTAGGCTTGTGAATAGTGTTCAACTTTTTCACCTCCATATCCAGAATTTTAATCTGAAACTTTCGATTGAGGTAGAAGCTCGTGCCATTCAACGACGAAGCTTGGTTGTACATGTTGAATTATGTACAAGACTCCTGAAAGCACTGATTCTGAATAACTTCCCCAAATCGGATTGATAATAATTTGATGTGAAGAATGTGGGAGATTGATCACATTACCAGAATATTTCCGACGAGAAGGGTGCTATTGCCACCACGGTTCCACCACCTTCTCGATTGCATCTATGTGTTTTTTCTTCCCATATATAGAGGAGAGTATGTTGCTTTTCTGTCGAAAGAAAAACTTATAGTTGGAGAGTAGAATGAGAAGGTAAAATTTCATCTAAACCTCAAACTATCATATAAATGGTTAATTACATAATTAATTAATTAATCTAATATAAAATTATGTCAAAGGTCCCAAACCCTCCAATTTTCTCTTTGATATAGTTTGTCTTAACCATTTTTGCATGTCTCTTTGAAAGGTATCCAATGGGAAGGACGATATGATTAATCATATGAAGCAAACAAAACCACAGAGGGTGCAATATCATACGTAATTGTTTTCATACTTGCCCTCCCATTGTTCGGCGGAAATTGATTTTCTGTAGAAAATATTTTTCATGTGTTAGTATCTTATTTTCCGAAATCATATTTTTTAGTATCTCATTATCAAATATTTAAAAATATAAAGAAAAATATCATTTTATATTTTAGATAAGAAAAATATTTTCTTTAAAAATATATTAAAAATAATTATTATTTTTCATTAATTTTTAAATTATAATTTTGTTGACTTATTTTTCGCTGATAACAAACGTTGAAAAATCAGAAAAACATTTTCCTGAAAAATAAATTCCTCCAAATAAACGGAGCTTGAATATAAAAATCAGATGAAGTTCATGTTAGAATTTTTTATGCGTCGGAAAAATATTTTCCTAAAAATTTATGTTAGAACTATAAAAAATCAAATTTTGTATATTCCCTAAAAAATCTCAAAAAAATTAGTTGAAAATTTTCGAAAAATTTTCAGCAAAAATATTTTCTATATTTTGTTCACACTACTCTTCCTATTAACCCAAGGTAATTTTTCTTTTTCTCTCTTCTAATCTTCTTATCTATTTTTTTATCTCTCTTTCTTATATAATAATTTTTGAATTATTCTTTTTTTTATATTTTAATTATTATTTGTGTTTCTATAATTCTATATTTTAATATTTTTAAAATTTGTTTTATTATTATAAATAATAATAATTATTATAATCATAATTACAATAAGAAAAATTATTTTCCTCCAAAGTTCATCAAAATACATAGATGAAATTTGTCAAAAAACTTTCGTGTTGAAAAATTTTCAACCAAATTTTATTTTGTCCAAAAATTCCAAAAAAAAGGTCAGAAAATATGTTTTCCGATGGTTTTTTCCAACAAAATTTGTCATAAATTTTTGGTGTTAGAAAAATATTTTTCGATGATTTTTTCTTGCTAAATCTCGTAAAAAAATCTACATTTTCTGACAGAACTAGTTTGAATCAATCCTAAAAAATGTGTATTTTCTGATAGTAATGTGTCAAACTTAGTATAACATTTCCACCATAGCTTTGAAATGAGAAGAAAGAGAAGAACCAACCCGATATAGTAAGAAAAATTATAGGAATGTCACAATAGACATTCCTATAATTAAAAATGCTCGTGTATGTTCTCAGATTCCTAAGAATGCTATAATTTAAATATAAAATTGTAGAAATGAACAGATTTGAAATCACAATAACAAGAATGTCAATCACCTGTTATTGTGGTTTATTGCCATAATTTGAACAAATTTAAATGGGTAACTGCAATCTCATTTGAAAAAAAACTGTCATATTTATTCCTTAAATTAAGGTGATGCAACTGACAAATTTGTTTTTAGAAAAGATGAGTGGTGTGAACGGTATAGCAAGCTCCCCCTCTCGAGGACTGTTGAGCGCGGAACGCGGGTGCCTCTCCCAATCACAATTTTTACATACACAAGGCGGAGCTCGGATTCGAACCTCAGACCTTGCTTAAGTGAACCTAGTGCCCTTTATCACTAGACCAACCGGAGATTGGTTCAACTGACAAATATTTACTACCATCGAATTTAAACATTCTGTCATTCCTTTTGCATCAAATCCACATTGACACAGATCATTCAAAAATCATTACAACATCATTATGTTAAACATACCAGAAAAAGGATATTTCATCGGGTATAATTTCATTTGTGTCCGTACGAATTTATTTTTTTTCCAAAAATTCTTCATTCAATTTCATTTTTTTAATGTTGATGTCATTGAATAACGCATGAAAAGTAACGCAAGGTTTCTCATTTGCTGGAAATCATATTCAAAATGTTCAAGAACAATATTCATTTTCGTTTTATGTTGTTCATTAAAATTCCAGAATTTTCAGTCGATTATATGAACATAGTTTTTAACTGTTTTTTATTGTTATCTTGATTCTATTTTTCCAAACTGAAAAAAATGCAGCATCAATGGCTACATTCCAAACCTATGAACATGAAAGAACAAAAATGAACATATTCCAAACCTATGAAATCATATTCAAAATGTTCAAGAACAATATTCATTTTTGTTTTATGTTGTTCATTAAAATTCCAAAATTTTCAGTCGATTATATGAACATAGTTTTTAACTGTTTTTTATTGTTATTTACTGGATTTGAATTCTATTTTTTCAAACTAAAAAAAATGCAGCATCAATGGCTACATTCCAAACCTATGAACATGAAAGAACAAAAATGAACATATTTCATATACAAAACCCTCCAGAGCCGATAAACTCATCATCAACCAGAAAACATAAAAACCCATAAAATGAAAACTACTCAACTATGTTTACAAACGTCAGTCAACATATGAACATGAAAGTACAAAGAGGAACCAATTTCATAAAACAAACTGTTCCATAACCTAGAAACTGATAACCTAAACAAAAAACTTCATAAACCCTACCATTAACTAAACATTAAACAAATATGAACAAAATAATATGTATATTCATTTATGTAGAACGTTAACAACCTAAAATATAAAAAAAAAGAAGGATTTTTTGAGTGATTTTGGCTGTAAAACATGAAAATCTCTTAAAAAAACAGAAAATACACATTAGAACAACAAAAGAGAAACCAAAGGATATCACAAAACCCATAAACTTTAATAAAAAGACAAAACTTTAACACCAAACTTTTAAGAACCGAGATAAAACAATGATGAAAAGCTTCAGAAAAAACACACAAATACAGAAAGTTCAATTTTGTTTTGAGGAGAGAGAGAGAAAAGGAAATAAAACAACGTTTAAGATATGTATTATGGAAACAAATCGTTCGTAATCAATAGTCGTCAAATCAGGGTTTGAAAAGTGCACGATTTTTAATGCATCACGTTTTAATGATGGTTTGACACTATTTGAGTTCTGCACAATTAAAATTATTAAAATGAACATTTTCAGAATTTTAAAACTTAAAACTAGTAAAAATATAAATGAACAAACATACTTAGACACTTTCATAAATGAAAACTTGCTACTATGTATATTGCATAATTATCTGGATATAGTAGAATTCTATCAATTATATAATAATTAATATATGCTACAAAAATATTACAGTTATGACTCTTCTAATACAAAATTAATTATTTTGTATAAGATTTATAATTGACATAATTATAAATGACTTAATATCTTATATTTTTCACATCTGAGATACATTCCTAACACCTCGTACTGAGAACATATTTTCAACCACAGAAATGATTTGGATGGCCCATACTTTTATTAATCTTGATTCAATAATACGATGAAATCAAGGGTGGGAACAAGAAGCAAACATCCTTTTTGCATGATCCAATAATTTGCACACTTATTTTCATAATACCAAATAAAGTTGTGAAAAAAGAAAAGATTGCAACCGAGCTTTTTGTTTGAGGATTGATTCTAACCTTATTTGTGATATATGGTATCGAAAATTTGTCTGCATAGGTGCACAAATATCAATTAGATACAGAAAACAAACAGCACAAACGTGACAAGTTTACTAGTACCGATTGAAAGAAGAGAAGGCAATGAGCATGTGGAAAAAGAAACCCTATATATGATCTTGAGTTGTAAGAAAACCTAGCCGAAATTCGGTTAGAACGGTTTACAGTTAACGTAGATACTTGGTCTAACGTGAAAAGGTGGGCAATGAATGGAATAATCACGTGGGAGAGAGTTGGGATTCCAAGAAAGGACAAGAAGGAAGCATGGCATAATTGCAGAGAAATGTGGAGAGAGAAAGGAGAGGTTTTGAGCTTGATAATGACGGTAATGAGAATCATTTGATGGGAGAAAGGAAAAGATATATGAAAAGGAGAAAGAGAAGTTTAGAGGGGAGGTGGTACAGTAGCTTCCTTTTGCTTTTTCTCTCTTTTTGTTCTCTTATCAAACCCCATCCATCACCTTATTCATTCTTCCCTCCTCCATCTCCTCTCCTCTTGCTTTAAGGCCCCCCTCTCTCTCTCACACGCACCCTCTCCCCTTCTCTTTCGTTTTCAAACCTAAACGGTATGTCTCTCTCTCCCCTTGGCAAATACAGTAAACTGTAATGGAACGCTAAATTATTGGTGCTAATGTAATTTACGTTCATGTTAGTGATGATGATTCTTTTGTTGCTAATATCGGATGCTAAATTATTTGATGCTGATGTAATTTACGTCCATGTCAATGATGATTCTTTTGTCGCTAACATCGGACGCTAAATTGTTGAAAGCTGATGTAATTTGCGTCTATGTTAGTGATGATTCTTTTGTTATTTAATGAAAACACACGCTTTATTATTTATGTGGTGTGGATATTTTTGTTTCAAAGTTTCTCTATTATTCTTCACTACATTCTTTTGTAACTAATTTGAGCTCTTGTATAAATGATTTGTGTGAAAAGGTTGACAATTTGGAAGGAGATGGCACCTGTTTCACTGCCTCCTGGTTTTCGCTTCCACCCAACCGATGAGGAACTCGTTGCTTACTATCTTAAAAGAAAGATCAATGGGCATAAGATTGAATTAGAGATTATTCCAGAAGTTGATCTCTACAAGTGTGAGCCCTGGGATTTACCAGGTACGTACGCACGCAATTCATTCTACAAGATGTTTTCTTTAAGAGTAACCGAGCTTGAGTGAACCATGCAATAAGGATATCTTTTGGAAGCTTGCTTATAACATGAGTTTGGCAATTCCTTTCTCAAAAGGACTTGAAAACCTCTTTAATTTATAGATGCCTCTTCTTCTTTTTGTTCTATTGTAAACATATAATAATTAAATGAAACAATCACGAATTACAGGCCAAATGTGTTAAGCTTTACAGAAATCCAACATTATAATCATAAAAAAAAGTTCTTTTCTTGATTTCACAGGAAAGTCATTACTACCAAGCAAAGATCTAGAGTGGTATTTTTTCAGTCCGAGAGATCGCAAGTATCCCAATGGATCAAGAACTAACCGTGCTACCAAGGCTGGGTATTGGAAGGCCACAGGAAAAGACAGAAAGGTAAATTCACAGACGAGGTCAGTAGGCATGAAGAAAACCCTAGTTTACTACAGAGGAAGGGCTCCTCATGGTGCTCGAACGGATTGGGTTATGCATGAATATCGTCTTGACGAGAGAGAATGTGAAACTAATACAGGCTTACAGGTTCATGCTTTTCCATTTCTATTAAAAAACTTTTCGAAACATATTAAAATCTCCAATCTCACCTCACTCGATGTTTCTGCTTTCTGGAAAAAAAAAAATACATGCAGGATGCTTATGCTCTCTGTCGTGTGTTTAAGAAGACAGCAACTGCTCCCAAGATCGGAGAGCAATATTCATCTCCCACGAACCAGAATGCGAGTGAACATTCTTCTTCGATGGATCTTTATTCTGATCATGGAAGATGCGATGATTTGGACATTGGGAATTTCCAAATGCCCTTAGAACATCATACGTGTTCATCAAGCAATCTTCAAAATAGATTGTCTCCTATTCATGCAAGAGATGCATGGTCAAACCGCATTTCGGATGAGTCGTTTAGCTTCTCCACACCTTCTTATTCAAGTTATGGGACTATTCCATACCCTCCATCAAAGGTAAGAACTTCTACTAGATTCCTTCTTTTCAAATCTTTTCTTCAAAAAAACAACATTGCATATAATACATATAGAGTAACTGAAAAAAAAAATTAATCTTACCTTTGTGTTTTGTATCAAAACTAGCCTAAAATTTTAAAAATGAATTAAAATATAATGACCTTTGAATTTTGTTGCAAAATAGTCCGTTGTTTGTTTTTCACTAATTTAGGTAGTTAAATATCACGTATATAAAGAAAAAAAATAGTGATGTGTCTGTTTCTACCATCTTTAATTTGTTATTTAGTGAAGCATTTTTAACTAATTTTTTAAATTCAATGATTTTATGTAAGATGGTTAGTTGTAAAATACAAAGATAAAGTTATTTTTGTTCATTTACTCTGATAGATAAAATAATAAGTGAGACCCAAATATAATAACTTATGGAAAAAGATTAATTAATAATATGAACAAAGCTAAATAAATTGTAAAAGGGCAAAATAAATTGTACTTATGAGCTTCATTTGTTTTCAGGTTGATGTAGCACTAGAGTGTGCAAGATTGCAGCACAGATTTACTCTTCCTCCATTGGAAGTGCAGGATTTTCCTCAAGTTGGATATGGTGACCTGAACCTAATGCAATCAACTTCAACCCAACAAGACTCATACCAGACTGATATTTTGCAGGAAATTCTTTCTGTAGCCCACGCATCTCAGGAACTTATAAACCACTCTAACTTTCAAGATCATACGTGGGGTGGTAGTTATACTGCTGCTGATGATTTCAGTTTCACGGTGGGGAGAGAAGCTCATCCTAATCCTGCTGGTCACGCCGACTCTATGCGATTCGTGGATAAATCATGGGGACACCCAAGTTCAAGTTCTGTACATATTGAAGAATGCGATGGAGATTTCAAGACGGACAGAATTGCAGAGAACCTGAGATGGATAGGAATGTCAAATGAAGAATTGGAGAAGGTATATCTTCAGCTTTCTCTCTGTTTTTTTGGTTCTTTGTAGTTGTAGTAACTTTATAAGCATTAAATTTCATTCCATTGTTATTAAATCAACAGAATTTCACTGAAGAACACAAGATTGTTCCAATAGAAGATATTACAACATTCGGAAGAAAAGAAGAGAATGAGACTGAAGGTAAATTTACTTAATTTATCGTTCTTTTCACTCCTTCATTGTGGCTATTTCATTCTATCAGAAATTATTCTAACAAAATTATTCTTTAGGAAAAAATGGATATAATGGAGATGGAATTGGATTCAATGACTCTGAAGATTATTCGTTAGGTTTCATCAACGATGATCCAGACGATCATTTTGTAGATGACGATAATGTGAACGATTTAGCAAGTTCACCAAGCTTTGAGGTTGTTGAGGAGATCAAAGTCAGCCATGGACTTTTTGTTTCAACTCGTCAAGTAGCTGAGACATTCTTCCACCAATTAGTCCCCTCACAAACAGTGAAGATTCATCTGAATCCAGTGGTGAGTAACAACTTCTTCATAGAGAAAGCTCACATCCAACAATACGAGACAAAGCTCAAGAGATTTGCAGAAGAAAAGTTGACAGGAATCTCAGCGCCAATTCATCATGTGAGAAAAATGGCTAAAGCTTTTGTTTCCATGATTACAATGCTGTTAGTCCATTCTTTTATGGTACTACAGAATGAAACTGAGAATGGAAAAATCATGGAAGGAGCCAAATTGATTACAGAGAAAGACTTGCCTGCAAGTAATCGAAAAAGAGGGATTGAGAGCAAAGAAATGGAATTATTGGTGTTCATAAGAGGAGGAAGTAAATTAAGTATGATATTGAAGAAGTTGGGACTATTCTTAACAATATCATTGGCAGTTTGTACCATGTTGGTGAACCTTAGCTCTTGAGTTTCTCATCTCATGACTTAGAGTAGTCATTGATTTTAACATGAGGGCACAAATTTGCCTTCTCATACACACTTGGATTCTATACGTTTTTCTTTTCACTAATGATTTGTTTACTTCACATTTATATACTTGAATAATTGTTAAATATATTAGTTATGTTTTTTTACTAGCATTTTTTATTGTTAAATCTATTAGTTATTATGAAAGTAGAACAATGTAGAGCAACAATTATCATTACAGAAATGTTAACGCATTTTTACGATTAAGGAAATAAGTAAAATTAGACCAGTTGTTGCCCCAAATTAGATATGAGAAAATTTACTTCAAGTTCGCTATATTTATATAGCTGATCATATTGCGGATCTTCTTAAAAAATCTCTATCTGATTCGCGATTTTTGCATCTTTGTGACAAGCTGCTTCAGTTATCGTCAACTTGAAGGGGAGTAACAACAAATATATCTCAGCTTCCTTGATTCACTCCATCTACTACCACATCTACATCTCCTCAACCTCTTTGTATTTCAATTATATTTGAATTCTAATTTGTAATCTTCACTATCTACACATCCATATTCCATAATCGTATATACATATTTGTAACGAGAGTAAATATACAGTCTGAGTTGTACTTCACTTTGTGTTTAGCATGAAAACAATGAATCCTGAGTAATGAAATGAAATTCTTTTTTCGTGGACAAGTTGTCGTCAATCAGATAATTATAGGTTATGCGCTTAATTCGGTTTCACTTGCAGAGAAGTATTGAAACTATATCATATATGAGATAAGTACAGAAATATTAAATGATTATAATGATGTGAGTTGTATATCTTATACAGGTTAATTAATTTTGTAATAGAAAAGTTCTACACAATGTGTATCATTCGTGAACTTACACACGTGGAATGTGGTTTTACAATTTGATTCAACAATGTAAACTTGTTAACAAATTTGTGAGTGATATAATCAAACGGGTTTTGATTGTTCGATGTAACAAAAATAAATCTAAACCTTTGATTTATTTATTAAAAAAAATAATTTTTATTTTACGTAATTTGTATATTTCCAATTAAATAAAAAATAAATTTCGTTAAATCTCCTCTTTATTTACCTCATATTAAAATTTAACCTTCCCCTTGCCCATATTAATAATCATTTTCAGGTCAAATTTGTTTCAAACAATTATGATATTTTGGTTCATTGCGTGAATCTATGGGTCCTTCCTTCCACATGATTTGCACTGACCCCAGACTCTTGTATTAAATCTACAGTTGTAATAATTGATTTTTAGGTGATCGTGAATTTGATTCCAATGGGAAATTTCAAAATAACTTACCTAAAATAGCATATGTGTTTCAAATTAGATATCGTTTAAATTTTTTTATACGAACTAAAAGTACATTTAATAGGTCTTAATTTAGTATTTAATTATTAGTATACTTTTTACTTAAATATATTAAAAAAACTGCGTGTTAAATTAAATTTATAATAGAATTTGTGCTGGAATTTCTATTGGAAGATAATGATTAATAAAGATTATATTAAAATAAAAATATTAAATTTTGTATTGAAAGTATAAAACTATATATATGAATGGAAGGAAGTTCATTGTAATAATTATTTTCATTTGTTATAGATTATACCCAAAAGTACTCTTACATATTTCATTTAAAATGGATTTCCTACTTATTTAATAATTAAAACAGTCAATAAACATAAAAAAAAGATTAATCAAGATGTTATCAACTACTAATTAAAATAGATTCTCTAATGTAATAAATGTTAATAATTGCTATCAGTAGTGAATATGGAGAAATGTCACATTATGACAACTCTACTCTAACCTAAAAAATAAATTATACTCTCTAACGATTTTTTCACAAGTAATGAAATTAATGAAAATTTTTAGATTACGATAAATCTAAATTTATCCAAGTTCAATTAATTAATTAATTCATGATTTTTACACTGTTTTAGATTATTAATTGGAATATGAAAATTTATAACTCTTATTCGTATGGTAAGTTTAAAAATTATTGCAAAAAAAAAAGTTGCCAATTTTGATTTTCTTCCAGTTTTCAAATAGAAAATTCTAAAAAAAAAAAGTACTTCTCAAAGAACAAGTCATTGCACGGCACCTGAAAGGCTCCTTGAGGACCTTCATATAAAATCGTTTTCTATTTGTTTCATATAAATTTTCTTAGGGTGACGTTTACAATGTTTTCGTCGGCTATTAAAGTTTTGATACGATAAAAGAATCAATCAATCCAATAACTACATATAAAATTGTTGTGTTTTAAATTTTAAATTTAAATACAAAAGATACTGACAATTAGACTGAACACAACCATAACTTTTCTTATTCGACTTGTCATTATAATACTAAGGAACGATGTTTTTCTTATTTGACTTGTGATTGTAATGTTATATTAAGGAATGATGATGATAACAAAATTTAAGGAGAAGCATCTCTCTTTCAAGTCATTGAGAAACAAGATGAACCCTTGTTCAAATCTGGTGAACGTTATGACTATCCTTTCATGTTACAAAGACGGTTTAAAACGAGTCAATGTTTAGTTGGAGATTTATGAATTAGTCGGAGCTAACAGATAGATCAGTAAGAAGACCAACTTATAGACGAGCTAGACTCTACCACTAATATTTATCTATGAGATCTCTCCAAGAAATGTCCACCGAGACAGCGTAATAAATTTTACTCTTACTAATTAAAAGCGATAAAATTCTAACCTCCTTTGTTAGACAAAAGTGAAATCCTAAGATTTAATTGAGATAAGCTCTCAAAGCTCTTTGATGATTCATGGTGGAAGGAAAATGACTTTGAAGTTTAAGGTGGAAAGGGACATGCTCCCAAATTCTAAGAAATAAATTATTTTTATAATTAAACTTTATAATTATATAAAGAAAATAAGAGACTAAAAATATTAGCAATGCTAGTAATATGTATATGTATTATTATATGTAGTTGTCATTTTAAGTATTAATTAAAAAATATATATATTACATATAATAAGAGAATGGATGGGAACAATCCTTCATATATTGTATAGTTTTCATATTTAATTTATTGCAATATATTGTAATGCACTTTTTATATTTTTAGCAAAGAGAGGTTTTGGTTTTTTTTTTTACACATTTAGCCAGCCAAAGTTATTTATCATTTTTTTTTCATTAATGTGCTTCAAATTTGAAATGTGGAGCAATAAAAAATTGGGGGGAAAAATGCAATAATTATCACCACGTGTACTCAAATAAATAGAAATAAAGTAGGGTTAATTTAACTAAAAGTAGAAGCTAATCATAATTATTCATCAAATTTCACAAATTTTTAGAAAAATTGTTAGGTTAATTGACCTAACTCCTCATGATTTTCATGTACACCAATTACTTGGTGGGGTCTTTCAGACTATAATTGAAACGTAGTAACAAATATATGTATATTACAAGACTTTTTTTTTTGTTTTAATTTTTTAAAACATACATTGAAGATAAATGGATTAGCCAATTAATTAAGCTAACCCAAGTGATTAGTTGTGTCAATTGAAGAAACTATGGATATATTAAAGACTTCAAAGTACATTTTTTTTACTACAAGTGGTATATATAATCCAAATTTTAACTTAAGGATTATGGTTTTCTTATTGAAATAAAATCATTTTCATTTGTTTCAATAATTTTGAGACTAATATATATACATCGTATATGTTCTCACCTTCACCCCTTCTGTGACACAACAAGAAAAATTTATAATTTTTGACGGACTATTTCTTACAGAATCTGTCATAAAAGTTGAGAAATAATGGCGAAATTTATTGGAAAAAAGCCGTCGGAAAGTAGCATAGCAAGTTAATATAAGTGCTCTTAAAATAAGAAATTCATTTTATTTATAATTTAATTAAAAAAGATAAGAAATTTAGTAAAGAAGAAAGAGTCTTACTAAAAACTGAAAGAGTAGGTGGCGCGAAAATAACGTTCATCTCTCTCTCTCTCTCCCTCAACTGAAATACCGTTTCTTTCCTCTCCATCTAAACCCATTCCAACTCTTCATTCTCATTCCCCTTTTTTTTCATTTCTCTGAAAACCCAAAATCCTTCTTATCTACTCTCTCCTCTCCTCGCCGGAATATTCCTCCGTATAACTCCGACTCTTGTTTCTCTTCTCACTTTAAAGGTCAGAACTTTTTCATTTTTTATCTTGTTTTTACCACTTTAATTATCAATTTTAATCATTGGATTACAATTTCTTACGATTAATTATCGTTTGAATTTAAAGATGGAGCCTTTTTCTATGTGTCGGCGATTTTCTTTATCAATTTTGAAAAATTAAATATTTTTATTACTGTCTTGGATTTTAGAGATACGAACCTGCAAAACCCAGAAAAAAATATTATTAATTTATTGATCCTCTTAATTGGATCCTTCATAACTTATGTGGGTTTTTTTAATTGATGTTTAATCTATTAATCAGGAAATAATTAGAAATTGAGGGTTTTTACATTTGGTAAAAATTTAAAATATTTTTTCATGTGTGTGATGATAAATTATAAATTTAAGAATTTGATAGAGAAAAGAAAAAAGTAAAGTGGTAATTTTTATGGGGATGGAAGACAATGGTCTATGAATCCACGTGGATTTTTCTTCCATGTTATGCCATATCTTTAAGGAACATTACCACCTGCAACTTCAATCTTTTTTAATTATTATAAATAAACGTTTTTGAATCATGTTCTCATAACAAACAGAATCACTCCATTCCATTATTATTACTGTTGTTCTTATTGGTTTTGTCGATAAGGGTTTTATTTATTTTGTTTTTTTGTTGAGATTTCTGACAATACCAGAGAATCTAGGGAAAGAATACAGCTGAATTTTTCTTTCTATGAATGTAATTATTTTTCACTGTGTGGTAAAGTAAATTGTGCTGTTATTGTCATTGATTGAATGTGAAAGATTGAGACTTTGATGAAAATTGAGGCTTTTTTTTGTGGTTTTCAATTTTAGTAGTGACTGATTAGATTCTGAGTTAGTTAAATTGGTTTTTTTGAATAGACATGCTTTGTATAATTTGAGCTTAGAGAGATTCTTTTTCAATGAATTGTCTTTCATGAAAAGAGCGAAAGAGAGACAGATAGAGAAATATAAGCAAAAAAATAAGAGGCACAAAAGAGTGGGTCAATATGATGTGCTGTTGAGTGAACCCAAATTGCCAGCACAGCCGACCATGGCACTCTCGTGAGAAGGACAAAAGGCAATTTGTTATTGATTTGTTAGTCAAGAATTTAACTCCAATTTTTTTTCTTCTTTCTTATCCTTCGCACTTCTGTTTTTCTTTAACGTTTTCTTTGTTTTCTTTATCCTGCATTTCTCCATCACACTACTCCATTACTGTATTGTCACTGCTCGTCTTTTCATTTTCAACCAAGAGAACCGATCTCATTGCGAAATGGCCGTTAATGCACTTTGAGGGTTCATTTTTTTCTTTGGGACTTTGAGTTGTTCTTGCTAATGTTGTTGCATCGTTGTTATCATCACTGTTTATCCTCTTTGTCATGGCCTGATCTGCCTGGTTCTTGGCCTTTCTTAATCAAATTTCACTGCTTTGTTGCTTTAATGAGTTGTGAGTGTCAAATTTATTGTCTTATAGATCTGGGTTACTGTAAGGATTGTTGCTTTTTGTGAATTTTGGTTTCTTTTTTCTAGTTTATATGTTCATTCTTTGCGTTTGTTTGTCTATCTGTAGTATCTTACTTTTGGGGATGGTTGTGGCAGTTTTTTTGTTGGAAAAAGGATCTTTCTTTTGAGCCAATGGTGTGATTCCCTACTATTGGATCAATGAAGGGAAAAGCTGTGAAATTTGGTTCTGATTTGTGGAAAAAATTCATCAATGTGGTCTAATTTGGACTGTGTTTGATGGATGTATGTGAATCAAGAAAGCACACAGCTGTGGATGCCGTAAGACCTCCTCTGGTTCCAGCTGAAAGAAATAGCAATGTGGCAACAACCACCACTCGGCGTCCTCGAACGAGGGAAATTAGCTCTAGGTACAAATCTCCAACTCCACCTTCACCTTCTTTTTCAAGGCGTTCGCCATCCCCAAGCCTCTCAAGGTTATCGCCTACAAGTTCCCAAGTGCTGGCAAAACGATCACTGTCAGCTGAGAGGAGACGGCCTTCAACCCCACCATCGCCTCCAAGCCCTTCGACCCCTGTTAAAGATTCCTCAGTTGATCCATCATCAAGAAGATTAAGTAATGGAGCAAGGCTTCACGAAAGTTTATGGCCTTCTACAATGAGAAGTCTTAGTGTTTCATTTCAGTCGGATAGTATTTCTGTACCGGTTAGCAAGAAGGAAAAACCAGTCAGTAATGCCTCCTCTGATCGCACATTGAGGCCATCATCAAATGTTGCTCACAAACATGGTGAGATGCCTACTAGGCCGCGCAAGCCCACACCAGAGAGGAAGAGGAGTCCTCTTAAAGGGAAGAATGCACAGGATCAATCTGAGAATGCTAAACCTGTTGATAGTTCACATTCTCGACTCATTGATCAGCATCGGTGGCCTTCTCGTAAAGGTGGGAAGCTATCCGTGAATCCATTAAATAGAAGTCAGGATCTTGCTGATATGACAGCAAGAGCTTCATCCACGCCAATCGGAACAGGGTTGTCTTCACTCAAGAGAATGCCCGTATCTGATGGTACGGCTAAACCTTTACAAAAATCAACTAGTGATGCTGCAAGGTTATCATCACTAGAAGAATTTGGTAGAGTAGGATCTAATGTGAATTCAGTTGATGATAGTTTACTGCGAGTGCCTGGAGTACAAAAGCATCTTTCAGGAAGATTATCGCAGAAGTTGTCAGTATCGATTCCTGCAGTTAAATTCCAGACTATTCCTTCTCCCCAGTCTCGTCCACCATCTCCAAGTTGGAGCTCAATCAGCAGAGGTGTGAGTCCTTCACGGGCTAGTAGGCCATCTACTCCTCCTTCAAGAGGGGTGAGTCCATCTCCGATAAGGTCATCAAGTGTAGCTAGCCAATCAACTAGTACCAAATCGGTGCTTAGTTTTATTGCAGATTACAAGAAAAGAAAAAAGGGTTCGAATTACATTGAAGATGCTCATCAAATTCGACTGCTACATAACAGATTTTTACAATGGCAATTTGCCAATGCACGTGCAGAGGCTGTTCTTTACAATCAAAAAGTATCTGCAGAGGTGCGATATTTCCCTTCCAAATATTGTATGATTTTGTGAAAATAGATTTCTTGAATATTCTGCATAATTGCTTTATTTCTTTCTTTGATATTTCTGGCATCTGTCCTGTAAAATGTTTTCAGGATTTCAACCTTTCTTTTCATTTACTTTGTTTCAGAACACTTAAGATTGTTATTTTCCCTCTTTTAATTTGTTTTCTTGTGTTTTACGCCTGCTTGGTGAAGCAGAGAATCTTATACAGTGTTTGGAACACAACACTAGCTCTGTGGGATTCAGTTATTCGAAAGAGGATCAATCTACAGCAATTGAAGCTTGAGCTGAAGCTGAATGCAGTTTTAAATGATCAGGTAATTTCAACATTCACAGTGGCACTATAATTTACCTATGACCATTCTTTCTTTCAATTTTTCCCCCTAATTGCAAAGAATCTATTAATTCACATTATGAATCATGATGGAAATAAAATGGGCAGCATCGACTCAGAAACAATATCGCAATTTAGTTAAGAAATTCAGAGATCTATTCTTTGTTCGGATTTTAATTGCCCATTGATTGAATCAGATGGCAAACCTAGACAACTGGGCTTTACTTGAAAGAGATCATATTAGCTCTGTATCAAGCGCAGTAGAAGATTTGGAGGCAAGTACTCTTCGTCTTCCAGTGACGGGAGGGGCAAAGGTAAACAAGTTATTTAAGATCATTGACGTAAATCGCCACAAGAAGCAAAAAAAAAAAAACCTGGTTAATTATGGATTTTGGCTTTCCAGGTGGATATGGAATCTTTCAAGGTTGCCATTTGCTCAGCTGTTGATGTGATGCAGGCAATGGGATCCTCCATATGTTCATTGCTTTCAAGGGTGAGAAAATATTCTTTGCACGCAGCTATGCACACATGATTGCTTGTGCTGACACTAGCAATAAAGCATATCAATTTGATTTCTTTTATGCTATTTGTGCTAGTGGTTCATGTTTTTTGGATATATAAAACATTAGTTAGCATAATTAGCATGCCTACACCAATTTATAGAATTTGTTCAACAAGTTGCAAATTTCGGTTGCGTAACTTCAGTTTGTATGCATGCCGAATTGTAGGTTGAGGGGGTGAATTGTTTGATTTCTGAGCTTGCTACAGTGGCTGCACAAGAGAAAGCCATGCTTGATGAATGTGAAGCTCTCTTGGCGTCGGTGGCAGCTCTACAGGTGAGGAAAAAATTTTAACACTGGATTTTAAGGTTATAGAAAGAAAATTCCAAAGTTTGAACCCTAGGTGAAATTGTTAGGTTTATTCAACAAAAATGCCGAAATTAAATGAAGTTGGTTATGCAGCAAGAATCTCAGAGTAAATAGTCGTTCTTGTTAGTTGAGCTCTAAATGTTCATTTATTTGACATAGTTGAGGAATGTTAATGTGCTTGTCTGCGTGGATATACATGTTGGGATTTTATTGATATGGCTTGTTCATGTCTCGATTTATCCATGCAAGTTCATAACTTATTACACATTTTTGTTTGTTGTTTTGTTTGGTTTTCCCCTTAGTCTTGAATTTTGTTGAGCTAACGGTCTGCGAATTCGAGCAGGTAGAAGAATGCAGTATGAGAACACATTTCCTGCAAGTAAAGCAAGCTCTGGAAATGAGAACAATGTTTTATAAGAGAAGTTCATGGCAGTGATGATGTTGAGCTAACATTTTACACTTTGTTACTGATGAAAGAAGGCCTTCTTCTGCGGTGGAAGTAGAAATGTAAATGGATTTGGTGGAGAGTTCTATTTTGTTTATTCTTTTCTTTCTCCAATATTGAGCTTCTTCCCCCTTCCTTTCTTCATGTATTTTCTTTTTCTTTTGTATTTTCCGTCTGAAAGGAAGATTAAAAGAAGCAAAAAAAAAAAAAAAAACTGGCACTGGAATGTATCAGAAGAGTTTCATGGAAAAGGAAAAGAAAAAAAAAGAATGATATCCTTTTATTGTCACATTATACATACACAACACTTGCAGATACAGGGACATCCTCAAATTCAGCTGGAATGTTTTCGCAAAAACTTGCGAAAAGGTTGGACTTGGAAGTTGACGAAATATAGGTGCGAACACTCGTTCGAACATGTTTCAGACGCAGTGTAGCAGTTGTGCGAGATATGAACGTGGTCCTAAGGAAGTAAATAAGTTGTAGATCATGGAGTAATTGTATCGAGGCTTATATAAAAGTAAATTTTTTGACAACTTAACTCTTTTCTTGTTAATACTTACTAAAAGTGTCAAAGGGATCACTTGCAAATGACAAGTCTGTCAAGCGTCTTCTGTAAATGAATTATTGTAATTGTAGTTTTTAGTTACTTTTCAGTCGTTTACTTTTCCGCACTTTACATTTATTTATTGTTTTCTGCACTTTGGAGCAGTGTAATTTAACTTAGTTTAACCAATAGTTTAGCCTAGTCTACACGACCAAAAGTCGAAGTTTTTTAAGCAATACGAACCCACGCGCTAACCAGTTCTCACCCGCACACGGATAACTTGGTTCCAACGCGAATTCCTCTCTCTAGCAAGCAGAAATACGTTAAGTTATATGCCAAAGGAACCCAACATGGTAGATCTTCCGTCTCAAATTAATCTGTAATTTTGAACAATTACGAAGGTTAAGAAATTTGTCGATAAGTTAATTACAAGTAGTAGTAATTATGTGAATTTTACAAAATTATTCTTGTTTACTGAATTATTTTAATTTTATAAGTATTTGAAAATAATTTTACATTGAGATGATGAGATATCATTAATTTGATAATAATAAAAATGAATTTTAAATAATGTATATGCATAAAAATAAAAAAGTTGCCCATTATTTATGAAAATTATTCAGAAATATTTCTATCAAAGGACCAAAATGTACATATTGCTAAGTGTGTCTTCATAGATTACAATGTCTTCTTATCAAATAAATAATTGTTCAATGAGAAACTTGTCAAAAAAATTAACTAAATAAATTATTGTTTCATTACTAAATATACAAACCCTGGTAAGAAGCTGCTTATTTTTGTATGTTTTTTCACGAGTATTTTCAATTTCCAAATCTTTATGTTGAAAATGTTCAAGTTTATATGATAATTAATAGAATTCTTATCTTTAAGAAGTTAAATTCAATTTGGATTTAAACTTACAACAGTTGTACAGATGAAGTTTAAATTCAATTTGAACACTAATTACAACTGATGATGAGTTGTAAATGATAAGGTTCGTTGGCATAAATGAGGAGGTGGAGTTGCCTATATAAAAGCAAAGCCTCCGATGCTTTTGTATAACAATTTTGTGAGAGGGTTGAGAGGTTTTGTAGAGAGAAAACATATCACGTTGTAAGTAAAATCTTGTTTATATTATTTTCTCTTTTTGTTCTTTAATTTGCTAGCTGCTCTATTTGATTCAAATTTTACAACAGAAAACAACTATAGCATCAATAAACTATAGTAGAAATAAGTTTTATTTTAGTTCTCCAAACAGTGAGAAGATACGTCACTAAAGAATGATACCGCAAAAAAGACTTGATAAAACGACTAATTATACAAACAAAAATACGACAAAGGGACGGTTGGATCGCTGCAGGCATCTCCGTGATATGGTGACACAATATATGGTACCTGCAAATTGAGAGTACGAACATGCATGTAGGGATGTAAGGTGGCAAATCTTTTAGAGGAAAACAAAAATTTCGAAACAAATAATAACAGTTATTATCTGATATAAGAACGTTTACATGTAAAAATGATAGAATATTAGTTTCCAAACTCGATCAGTGGGTGTTTGTTAACAGGGTAGATCTGCAAATGGCTGAAATAAGCATGTGAAGAAGAAGAAGAAGCTTGAGATTGAAGAACTTAAAAGCTAAGCCAATTTCATTTTGTTAGTTGGTGTAAGATAAAGAAATTCTTTCCATCTTGTCTTTTGTTTCCTCTCCTACTTACCTAAACCCACAACTCTCATTTCCATTTATCTTCAATAGTTGTTTTGTTCTTCATTTTCTTCTTCTTTTCCTATATATTATCACTCACACTTGCACTTCTATTTTCTAGTTAATGGCATGAAAGATTCATTTTCTGCAACCTTTTTACAATCTATAAGTAGTTTTGCACTCATTTTGATTAAACCAAATTTTATGGTAGGTCTCATTTTTTTTATTTATTTTTTGGTTACTTTAATTAAATTGTGAACTCTCAATCTTTCTACTTAAAATGCAACAGAGATCATTCGTGTTAAACTTGTCATAATTATATCATACTATGTTGTAAATATTATTAAACATCATTGTTTATACGTAAATACTCCTCTATCTACGTAAATATTACAAAGATTAAATTTGTCATTATTATGAGAAGCCTCATCTCCAAAACAAAATACCATTACTTTTCTTCTACTTGACAAAGACAACTTGAGTAGGCTCAAATTCTTGCCTATATTTTTCATACTTGAAGTAGTAGTTGCATCATTTTCAAATGTACCAACTTGATCTTTTCATTACATGATTGATTTTTCCAGATTTGTCTAACATAACACAAGGCTTAGCATAAAATTTACACAATAAGCTTTGAAATGAGAAGAAAGTCAAGAAACAAGCCAGTACATAGTAGAATCCTATCAATTATAATAATTTATTCTACAAAAATGTTGCTGCGGTTATGTAAACTAAGGCAAGCATGTCATGGTACATATGGTAGCACAACAATCTATACATTTACCAGGATTCCGATTGCCGGGACCGGAAAGAGGTTTGCCGCAAGATACTTTAGAGTCTAGACGCATCGCGGAGCTCCTAAGAACAGTCACACACCAGCTGATATTTCATTAGGTGCGGACTTTTCTTTTTTCTTCGGCGGTTCTGGAGCTTTTTGCTGAATAGCCTTGTTTGGTACCAGTGTGATGAAAATATTTCTGTCGCGGAAGTTTTTGCTCTCCTCAGTGGCAAGCTGCAATGATGGTACCATAGAGAAGTTAGCAATATAGATTTCAGACATGCTGGTTCTTCCCAGTTAACACCAATATTGACTTTAAATGGCATCTAGTAGCTCAAAATATCTAAAGAATTACCTCCCCGACGTCGTTCTGGAAACGTCTGATAAGCTCGATAGCAATATTTCTAAATTCGTTTTCACGTCCTTTCAGGTTCACGATGACTTTAACCTGAGATGATTGTTTAGTAAAAGATCAAACGACAATTGGACATTCACCATGCCTTATGAAAGTATAAAGGAACAACCTTGTCACCATCATTCAGGAACTTTCTAGCAGCTTTCAAGCGAACGCCATAATCGTGTTGATCAATGTTGTAACTATCAACAAAATTAACATGCAAAACATTTTATTTCCAAGTTAGTAACAGAAAATATCTATCATTCAAAGGAAATACAGAATTTTGGATGTTAAGCCTCAAATAAAGATATTTGACTTGATATATCGCACGTGAAAACATGAACTGAACATTTCATTCCTATCAAAATCAGAAGTAGAAGAAAACCATTCAAAACAAGAGCAATGACACGTAAAAATCGCCCTAATCATTCTTCATGATCAGAAAGGTTCAAACAATCATTCTTTTTATGTGCATCATTTTCATGAAATTTCTAGCTATTAATGATGAAATTGAACTAGTTGGCAAAACAGTCAAATTTAACCATAATAAACTGACAGCACTAATACAATTGCAAAAATGACAAATGATACTGCATATAACTGGATTTCCAGGTCACAATCAGATTGAGTCACTTACCCCATTTTAAGCTCCTTCAAGTCCATGCGGCTTGCTGAAATTATAGAATGGTTGATCAGCATGCATATAACTAACTCACGACTGAAAAATTAATTAAAAAAAAAGAGACATTTACCAGCACTTTTCTTCTGTTGTCCTTTCTTTTTCTTTTGCTGTTCATATCTATATTTGCTGGTGAACAGAAAAGAAAAATTAGTATTTTAAGCATGTCTTCATTGAAAAACTTCACACGGAAATAGAGAGGAAAATTTAATCATCAATTGCACATAACTATGGCCAAATTTATACAGCTTAACCATACAAAAATGTGTAAGTACAGAATGCCTGCATAAAAGCAAAGTTTAGAGTATTGAATGAAAGAATGCCCGCATAAAAGCAAAGTTTAGAGTATTGAATGAAGTCCTGTTTTCAGTACGAGGTTCCAATGCCAGGGCCAGTAACATGAAAATCTACAGAACTTATTAATTTTCAGATAAACCTTCGGGCCGCCGAAAAAATATTATATCACCTCCAATGTATAAGGTGAAATTAATATAAAAAACAGCAAGAAATTCCAAATATGATCTGCCTTAGAGAGAAGCAATTCAAAAAAGCAGTAAAATCAACATCTGTGGCATGAGATACACCGAATCACTCGACTTTAATTTATATTTTTCTTTTCAAACAATAACCTACAACACCTGCTCTATACAACACAGTAGAACATCTTTGCACAAGAAATATAGCACACTAAATTATCAAAAATTCCTCAGCATTGGAATTCAAGTATGCAGAATAGAGTGCTTCTATTTTATCAATTATATAGAAAAGCCACGTACTTGTAATCCATTATTCTGACAACTGGAGGATCAGCATCTGGGGATAATACCACCTAGAAAATAAAAAAAAAGCAAAAATTGTTAGCATATCCAAAAGTCAAAAAATAATATATACAAACAGAGAAAATTCTTCCTTATGAAAATTCCCTTCATTAACTGCTAAATTCATAAAAACTAAAAAGAGAACGATAAAGAATACATTGAATGCCTTGGAAAAGCCAATCCTACAATTGCAAATTACTTCCCTTTTCGAGGGGAAAACATGATTCCTTAGGAAGTAATCAGTCAAAAGAAAACCTTGCTATTGTTCCGTAGCTCATGCAGCAATAATCATGCCTCAGCCCTCAAAGACAAAATCATAACCGAAATGTTTGATCCTCAGCACCCGTAATAATAATTAAACCAACTAATTCACAAAACAAGAACACAAATTCTGCCTAACATATTTATCGTAAAATTATCAAAAAAGCTATGTCGATTTGACACGAATTAACCAAAAGAATAACAAAGAAGCAATGTGATCCAAGTTCTCAGCATAAAGTTGAACTCTTTAAGTACTTCGCATAACGCCGGAATCATCAAATTTCGTAGGGCAAACATTTATTCAACAATTTACCACTAAAAGGGGAAAAAATTCTGTAAAAAAACTCTATCAAAATATACAAACATACCAAGTCAAGCTCAGCATTTTCAGCCATTTGAATGGCTTCGCCTTTCGAAACAATACCCACCTACACAATTCCACCAATATAATTAATTCTCACCAAAATAACAAAAAGAAATAAATTTTTAATTAATCGAAAAATACGATACAAACCATGTTCTGATTCTCATCAATAAGCCTCACATTAACTGACCTGCGACCAAGAGAAATACGCACTAATCAAAACTAGGCGCCTGGAAAAAACAAACAGTATAAAAGCTAATGAATTACCTGACACTAGAGACGTCAAGAGCAATATCATCATCAGGTACAGTCTGACGAGAGCGGCCACGTGGGCCACCACCGCCGTAACGGGCGGAGATGATGGCGGAGGAAGAGGAAGAACTGACGGAAGAGAGAGAAAGGTGGAGGCGAAAGCGGAAGAACTTGTTGGCGTAAAGAGAGGAGTAGAAGGGAGTGGTCTTGGAAGAGTGAAAATGAGAAAGGATAGGGTGGGACGGGAAAGCATTGCGAGCGATAGCAGCGGACATTGTGGGGTGGTGTGGTGTGTGCTTTGACTTGTTTTATTAATACCTTTGGAGAGTCTTATCCGATCGTTAGTTGTTTTGGTAGTCTGAGAGGGAAGTGAGTGATGTGTCTTCTTTTTATAGCTTCTTTTAAACATTTATATATAAAATAAAATATAAAAGTATTTAAATTTTGTGACTTGGAAATTAATTGAAGCGAATTTTATTATTTTTATTTATGTATAAGTATGACTAAACTCAATCAAATTTAGCAGCTAAAATTACTTACAAGTTAATCTTGAAAATGAGATTTTAAAAATTCATATAGAGAATTACTCTTAATAATAAGTTTCGTATCCATATACAATGATGATATAGAGAAAACGATTAAATAATTTTCATATATTACACTATGAAAATAAGTATACCCTGTTTAATAAGTAATGTACTCGAAAATAATTTTCATATATTACATCTTATCGTGTGCAAGAGTATACCCTGTTTAATAAATCAGAATCTTGTTGAATATAAGAGAGTGACTTTTACTACAAGTTTTAAATTTGATTTTTAACAATATATGGTTCTATCATATTAAAAGAATTAGTTAAAAGTATACAAATCTAGCAAATGAACAAGGTTAAAGGAAGTAGTGTGAAAAATATCAATAGAACACTATAGTGTATGAATTATGTTGTTAAAAGGATTTACGATGAAAATAATATTGCAAGGTTCTAACATATATAAAAAAGGAAAGAAGTAAGAAAGAAAGTTTATGTGTATGAGTAGTTAAAACTATCATACAAAGAGATGTTTGGAAAGATATCTCATGTACTACGGTCCATCTACCTCATACATATATGACAATTTTAGAAAATAGTCATAGTCAATAACACAAGGAACCTAATTAAATTCAAGTATTGATTTAAGTCGAGAATGACTTTATTGCATAAGAAATATTAAACTTATAATTTATTTATAAGATTTAAAGAGATTTTAAAAGTAGATCCATCAGTTAAAATTTCATGTGCAAAAAGAATTTGTTTCTTAATTGGTGGTGTGATATATGACTATATGTTTATGGACATATAATATTATACATAAAACTATTATGCATGGTTTTCATAAGCACAATGACAGAAGTAACCTACTAACATGAGTATGTTATTTAAGTTTTATCTTTGTTGCTAGAATGTCAGAATTAGGTAGTTGTTGGAGAAACGAACAATAAATAAATACCACTTAAAAATTGTATCTTAATATATGTCATGATTTGAATCATGTGAATTTATAAATGTGAAATTTATAAATGCAAATACTATGAAAAACTAGATAGTATTTAAGTTACGTTGAATACCGAAGGTAGTCCTATAAAATGACTATAAGCGGGCTAAGTGAAGGTGTGTGCATGCTGAAGATCGAAACTTCCATGTAATATAATTTATAAACATGCACTCATAAGTTGAAAATACATTACAATAATATTAAATATAGTGTGTAATAAGCCGATTAATGGATGAAAATGTTTTTAAGTGAAATTAATCTTTATTTTCCTAATGTGAGATTCAATAGTGCCCAAGAAGATATCTATAATTTTCCTTCTTATTGTGATATTATTGTAAAACATAAATCATGATATTTAATTTGATAAGTTATTTAAATAAGTTGAACTAGCTGCGAGTGGGAATCTGAAGACCTTTTTGTTGGATGTCTTGATTTATGGAGGATCAATATTTGGCGAGAAAAAATACTTCTAAAACAATTTTATTCAAATTTCATGTCACTGAGCCTAAATTACTGTGCTCTTGTGAGAAATGTGATTAATTAATAGTTTTTGCAAAATAAGTAGTGTTTATAATAAGTTTATGCGAGATCAAAGCTAGTCGAAAACAATAATATTAGGAAAGTAATATAAAGAATAATCATATTTAGCAAAATCTAGAAGATAGTGAGTAATTTTTTATGTAATGAGTTGTGTAAATTGTACGAAACTCATGTCATTGACGATTACGCTCTCCAATTACAAAAGAAAAATGAAATATAATTATTGATACTGTGATAAAAAGATTTTGAACTTGAAAACGCCATGTGTGAGTGAAAGATGAAAGAATAATATATCTATCCATGACAGTGGAATGTCCATTTAATTATCGCAATACTATTTCATTTTATAATTTTATTTCATTTAGAAACTCGCAAAATGATAATTCATAAAATTATTCTATCTTTTGAGTTGTAGTTTCATTATTTACAACTTGAAAAGCAATTTGATTTTGTTTGGAAAATTGGTTATATGCCAAGTTTTTTCTTATTATTAATGATTCACAAAACTATACATCAATAAAAAGGTTAAAATTAATTGAAATTTTTGAAACAATAGGGACATCAATTAACATTTTCTCTAACGCAAGGACCAAACCACAAAACTGACATAACTCAAAGGATTCAAAATCCCTCACAATTCTACCCCAAAGAGACACATCACCAACTCCTACTAGGGTTGGGTTTATATGTTTGCTATTTTATCATCTCTTTTCTTCCCCTTTCCCCATTCTTCTCTCTTCTCTTCCTTATAAGAAGAGAGACAAACTACCCATCTCTTCTTTTCCCTTATTCACACGTCACTTCAATATATCGATTCTGACCGTTTTCTCAATCGAAAGCTCTCAGCTTTACCAATTTTATTGGTGGGAAATTAGCCCTTCTGTGAGAATATTGAGGTATGCATCAAAGTGACAATACAGTGTTGAGCTTGAGACCTGGTGGCGGTCGTGGAGGCAGACTCTTTAATCCATCTGCAAATTCATCTCCTTTGAATTTTTCTGCTTCCATTGATGCCCCTCTTCAACGTCCGCTTGCTTCTAGCACTAATCATCCGAAGGTTTGTTTGTTATTATGCTTTTTTGGATCTGATTGTTGAGGTTTTTTTTTCTTGCTTTGCTGGATCTGTTATTGGTTTTGTGGATCTTTCGATGTTTTGATTGGATTTTGTTGAAAAGATTGTGATTTTGTGTTTGAATTATTGCATAATGTGTTGTTTCTACTGGTAAGAATTCGAAAGACTGGTTCTGTGATTTTGGATAAAGGGTTGTTGTGTTTTAATGGTATTGCTCTGTATTAGTTTGAGTTGATTTGAGTCTGATTGTATTAAGTGTTGAAGTTTGTTGTTAAGTGATTTGAAGGATTCGGGAGTATATTGGACTGTTTGGTTTAGTGTCCTAATTCTTGGTGGGACACTTGATATGTGTGCCTGCTGTAAATATGGACGGAAAGCAGTTTGTGTAGGATTTAGGTGGGCATTTGACGAGTTTCGGATGCCCATAAAGAGCCTACTCAACATTCACTCGACTTTTTAAAGGGTTTTACTAGTTTTTGTATCCGTTGTTTGGTGCTAAATTTCTATATAAATGTAGGCAGAAGTTGCACCAGTGTTGAATCATCTGCTATGAAAGAGTGAAAAATCAACCTGTATCTACTTTTAGTTGCTTGAACTGTTGAATTGGAAATTGTGGAAGTTTTTAGATCATCGTATTTTATTCAGAAGCTCTTAACCGTTGCCTGTTTGATTGATAGACTGGAGATTCACGGTTTGAGGGGCCAGAACGTGTCCGGTACACAAGAGACCAGCTGCTGCAGCTTAGAGAGGTAGTTTTTTGTTTACTTATTTTTCCTCTATCTTTCCAATTTAGCCTCCTTTGATATTCATATTCATGGTGATTATTGCAAACTGTTATGATTTTATTTGTTTGTTTCTTCTGAATTGAGTTTCTGAGTCAATTTTTTGCAAATTTTTGTTTTTGCATATTTTTTGTTTAGCATTCTGAGACAAATGCTGATTTTTTTTTATAAATTTTGCGTTGTTGATCTTATTTTTTTGGGGATTCATATTCCTTAATGTTTACTGTTTCCCGTAGGCTGCTATAATCTCTGATGAAATTTTAAAAATCAAGAGAGAAATTTTTGCTGAGCTAGGTGGTGAAGATCAAAGCTGGAGTCGTGCAGAGAACAATGTAAGTTACTCTACACATTCTTGTCTGCTCGCATCAAAAATTGTTATTCAGTTATAAAGTGAAAAAAGAACAAGATGATATTATTGTGCACTATAAATTCTTCTCTTATATTATCCAGCCATCAAGTCAAGTTCAGAGTCGTTACTCAGAGCCAGACAATCGTGACTGGCGTGGTCGCTCTGCACAGTTCGCCCCTGGAGAGGAGAGGTCCTGGGACCCTATTCGTGAAAACAGAGACTTCGGTGGAAGGTATGATGGCAGGCAATATGAAGCAAATCGTATGGACCAAATCAGTTCCCAATTTGCACGAGCACAGATCTCTAATCAAGTAAACGTTTTATGCTTTCTTGTGATCTCTCTTCTCTCTTTTATACATGTGTATACTTCTTATGGGTGCAATGGGCTAAACGTCTTTTTATGAAAAGCTCTGTATTCTATTAAGCTATGATAATTTGGTCAATATATTGTGTCATGTTTCTGAGAAGAGCATCCTATTGCATTGTGATGTATGCTTACTTTTATGACTCATGTATTTCTTCGTTAAGGTTTGGTTTGATACAGAAGGTGAAATTTGAAGTACTCATTGTTTTTATTATCCTTTTTTTTTCTTATTGCTTTTGAAAAATGTTTCACTTTGGTTGCGTTCCGCTGATCTTTATGTAATTGTTTGTCACTTTTTCATTACTCTAAAGCAGGGAGGACCTACTCCTGCTCTAGTCAAGGCTGAGGTCCCATGGTCCGCTAGGAGGGGAAGTCTTTCTGAAATGGAACGAGTTTTGAAGACTGTTAAAGGGTAATTTTACTTGTGTGACCTGCCTTTTTATCTATATATTTTATTTAGTCAATTGCAATCCTAGTTTCTTATGGCATGCACTGAATTGGTTTCTCTAAGCTGCACTTATGTTGGCTGTTACTCACAATGTGTTGAAGGATTGTTCTCTGTATATGACTTGTTTCCGCTGAACATGGTTCAAGTACTTTTCCATTTCAATGATAGCAGTCATAAAACTTCTCTTTTGTGAAAGAGATTTCGTTCCTTAGTGCTAGCTAATTACTTCAGAGTATAAAATGGTCTGATGGGAATGGATGTTAGGCTTGACGGACTAATTGTATCTCTAACATGCAATTTTTTCTGTCTTGCTGAATGGAAGCGATGTTTTCTGTGTTAATTGCTGAATGGAAAACATTTCTCGTTGAATGGTTTTTGTAGCCATGTTAATTAAGATGCTGATCATATTTCTTTATTTCTGTGCAGTATCCTGAATAAGCTTACTCCTGAGAAGTTTGATCTTCTCAAGGGACAACTCATCGACTCTGGCATCACGACAGCTGACATATTAAAGGTTAGTTTATCTGTCATTGCATATTTCTGTTAGATTTTTCTGGACGTGGAAATTGGACTTACATTTGTTTTCCATTACAGGGTGTGATTTCCCTTATATTTGATAAAGCTGTTTTGGAGCCCACTTTTTGTCCCATGTATGCTCAGTTGTGTTCTGATCTCAATGAGAATTTGCCTCCATTTCCATCAGATGAACCTGGGGGTAAAGAGATAACCTTTAAACGAGTCCTATTGAATAACTGTCAGGAGGCATTTGAGGGTGCTGATAAACTGAGAGAAGAGGTCAAGCAAATGACAGCTCCTGAGCTTGAGCTGGAGCGCAATGACAAGGAAAGATGGGTTAAGCTTCGTACTCTTGGTAACATCCGTTTAATTGGAGAGCTTCTGAAGCAGAAGATGGTTCCTGAAAAGATTGTTCATCACATTGTGCAGGTTGGTTGCAGGCATAATGTTGGATTAAATATTTGATATTCCTTTTT
>CANYCX011171080.1:0-11459 GCA_948193385.1 Breynia disticha f. nivosa
AATTGATAATCTTCAGTAACTTAGGCGAACACGAGATGCATATAATAACTTGATCCAACTTTGCACGCCATCTTCCTTGAGAAAAACTTATAGACAATGAATCGATTTCTTATTTACCATTTTTTAAAAAAGAATATGTACTATCATAATTTTTTTTAAATACTATTATTTATTATTTTTAAAATTATAATCATAATACTAAATATAAATAAATCAAATCAAACTTTATCCTTGTACTGCAGAAGGTCACACTGACAAGTGATTACCAAAATTAAAATTATACGCTGCAGAATCTTTTTCAATAATCTTGATCTAAACAACGTCGTATCATTGACTTTTATCAACTTAAGACAAATCCCCACATCACTGTCTCCCTTCCATCCTTAAAGGCGCCCAAATTAAATAATTTAACAAAAAAATATTTGAAACTCCTACATATGCTGGATTAGTTACATTAATCCAAGTTCTACAAATTTTGCTCTCCTAATTTTGATCAGATTATGGCCACCAAATTGGAAGAACATAATATGTAGTAATTGTCAGGCAAGTATTGGGGTTATATATAGTTTGAAGGTTTACAAGTTAGCATGCTCTGTTATAAATCAGATTGAACTAACAGATTGAATCGATGAACTGGTAAATTGACCATTGGTTTTGTCCGATCTAATTTCACTATTCAGATTGATTTGTAAGTGAACCGATGAAAAACCGTTGAATTGGCTCGTCAATTTTAAGTATTGAAAAAAATAAATAATTTTAAAAATCATATATAATGTATTCGCACAAATCTTGTTCTCACCTAGGAATTAGGTATAAGATGGTTACGTGACAAAGTGAAAATATGATGCTCTAGGGAGAAAATATAAAAGGAAAATATAAAAGATTGAGTTATGTTGCTTTAATATTTAAACATAATACCAATAAAAAATAACATAAAGATTCAACTTTCCGATTAAAGAAAAAAAATCTGAGGGACTTAGCTATGTTGCTTTAATTTTAAAAATAAATACATATTACTAACGTTAGAATATTATAGATTTGCATTTTTTATTGATCAAAATTATCTGGAAAAAAAATCATAACTATTTAGGATTATTAATTTTATGCAAACAATAAATACTGAAAAAATAGCATAAATAATCAAGCATGGCGTGAGAAAATATTTATTTTATGTTTCTCACTATTTATTAGGCAGACAATAATAGGTATTTTAATTGTTATGAGGATGATTTTATTCTATATATAATGAAAACTATAAGTGATTGGCTCATAAATATTTTTTGACAAGTAACTTAAGGGATTATTCTGCTAACTATTGAACCAATGGTTTTAAAATGCTTTTGTTATATAACTAAACAAAATGAATTTATTCACCGATTAGATTCCAACAAATTTCATCGAAAAAATAACATTTTGTTGCAAAATTTGTCGGTAAAAGTTCGTTGAAAAGTACATTTTTATAAGAATTTTGCGATTTTGGCACAAAAAATTCAGCATCAAGTATGTAAATGCATGATATTACCAAAAGGATTTCGTACTTGTGTTTCTTTTTACCTATCTGCGATCTTTTGCCTTTCTTTGGTCACAAAGCTCGTTCATCTTTTCCTTTGACATCCCCAATTCATCCTATCTTTTCCATAATTGTTCTCTTATACATCTCCAATCACTTGCGCTTATGACCCCAGGAGCTTGTTCATCTCTACGCTAGTACTGTTGTTGTTGGCCCGTTTTGTATCCGGACAGCCTTCCTTTTAACTCCTTCATTTTCCTTCATATCCTTAGCTCATCTTATATTTATCGCCTCTTTCCTTGTTATTTTTCTCCCCTTGTTGATCCTTTTTTTCCATCTATATCTTTTTTTTTTTGACAAATCACCTGTTTAATAACTACATTATTTGTTCAAACTAAGTGTGTAAATACATGAAATTAGAGAAAAAAATTACCCATACTTTTGTCTTTTACCCATCTGCTGCCACTTGCGTCTCTACGACCTTGAAACTTGTTCATCTTTATGACAGAGTGATATTGTTGGCTAACTTTGTGTTCGGACAACCTTCCTATAACTCCTTCGTTTCCTCTATCCCAACTTATATTATGTTTATATCCTCTTTATTTCTCCCCCTTGTTGTTCCTCTGTTTTTCATCTATGTCTACTTTTTGACAGATCACTTGTTTCACAATTATATTAATTTTTCAAACTAAGCGTGTAAATACATGAAATTACATTACCTATATGCAATCACTTGCGCCTTTATGACTCTGGTGCTCGTTCATCTTTATGGCAGAGTGTTGTTGTTGGCTCGTTTTGCGTCCAAACAGCCTTCGACCTTTAACTTCTTTATTTCCTTGATAACCCTAACTCATCTTGTATTTATCGCCTCTTTCCTCATTATTTTTCTTCCCTTTTGACCCTCCATTTTTCATCTATATTTTTTTGAAAATCACCTGTTTAATGATTGTATATATATATTTGGTAAAAACTAAGTATGCAAATACATGAGATTACAAAAAAAAGGAAATTTACCCTTTTGTCATACTTGTTTCTTTTATCCATCCGTATCTCTTGCACCTCTATGACCCTGCAGGAGCTTGTTCGTATGGCAGAGTGTTGTCGCTAGCTCTTCAAATCCATTTTACATTTACTTTTTTTGTTTCTTTAAGTTTATTAATTTAAATTTTGCACATATATTAAAAAAGTTAATAAGCTATAAGATGACTTATTTATCTTTATAAATAAAGTAGTTATTAAAAAAGGTAATGAAACAAGAAAATTAAATGGGTAACTGATAAGGTATTCTAGGAAAATATTGGTATAAAAGTTAGATAAACAATCTTTAATAAACAAAAATTTAATACTAATTCAACAAACTTAAAATAACAAAAGGAGTATCTTATCTGATTTTCTCTTCTTGAATCTTGCTTTATATAATTCTTTCATCAACTATGGTTTTGGTGAGAGGTTTTATCCCTTTGTGTGATTGTATAATTACAAAAGCTATTTACATTTTGCTTGTTTTGGGTATTTTCAAGGTTAATGTATCATTTGATATCACATAGTAATAGACATTATAGTTTAAATAAAAAAAACCATCATAATCCATTAATTTCTTATATTATAATTTCTCGAGTTTAATTAACATTTCTATATATATTATAAATTAACAAAAATATGGTAAATCATTTTCATAAATTTCACACATTTTTTATTCCAGGGAGAAAACGAAGGACAGAACATTGAAACAATGAAAGTAGAAATAATTAGGTAAACAATCACGTTTTGATTTTGAAATTATGAGAATGTCAAGGTATTTTTGTTTATTTTTGTTTATGTCAGTTCAACATTGGTCAATTATATGAATGCCCAATTTCATGTTTTAAATTGCAACAATGTCACTTTTTATTCTCTCTAAAAATAAACAATAATGAACAACAATAAACACTAAAAACATAACCTGACATTTTTACAATTGTAAACTCGAAATCGGGCATTCATATAATTGAGCAACATTGAACGGGCATAAACAAAAATAAACAAATATACCCTGACATTCTTACAATTGGAAACACAAAAGAAAATAAACAGTGTCCTAATTTTCAAAAAAAAAAAAGGAGCCGAAGAAGAGAAGTAAAGGCGGAAGTAGAAGAAAGGTTGGGGACGGTGACCCCATCTTTGACATTTGAAAAAAGTCAAAGAAGAAGGAAATTGTGTCAGAATTTCCGACAAATACAAACTCCCATCCCATGCACTTCACACGACTCACTGCAATCATTTCTTTTTCAACACGCTCTTTTTACTTATATTCAAAACTCATATTCAGTTAAAAATGTAATAAAAATAATAATGAAAAAAATATCCTTGACATTGAAATAGATATTTGCATAAAAATGTCTAATTTTTTTATATTTTTTATATTTATAAGAATTTAAGTGTTTCTTTTTTCAAAATAATAATATGTAATGGAGATTGAAATGAAAAATAAAGAAAAAAGTTTCAAGTTAAAGAAAAAGTCAATATAGAAACAAAATAATGATAAGGACAAAGAATATTTCATATTTTCCTCTCACTTCTCTTTTACTCTCTCTCTCTCTCTCCCCCTCAATAAATACACTTATGTTTTACCAACTCAGTGCTCTGTGTTCCACCATCATTTCTTTCCTTTTCTCTATCTACTGCTCTTCATCTCCAACTATCTCCATCCTCATTGTTTTCAGTGCCATTTTTTTAGACACAACCCAATACCAGCTTTCCTCTCTTATGGCTGACAACTGGGACCTATCTGCAGTCGTAAACTCTGCTCGTACTCCTTCCATTACTTTTGACAACACTTTTCCTCAAAATGTCAATTCCGAGAATCCTTTAGAATTCTTGAACCATTTGACATTCGGTGATGACGATGGTTTGTATTCTTTTCCTGAACTCGAACCTCCAAAAATCTGTTGTTCTCAAGTTGTGGAAGATTCCTTTTTTGATCCGTTTTTGGTTCCTGCGTGTACTGATCATGTTGTTCTCCAAGCTGGTGGTGAAAATGTGCTCGAACCTACCCCTCCTATTTCTACCCATGGTTTTCAAGAAGTACCTCGTCAAGATCCTTTGCCTTTTCATTTCCAACATTCTCAACTACAACAACAAGATTATAGTATGACCCATCCAAATTTTGCTGCCATGGGTAGTCCCAACAGCTTTTTATGTGACAGTTTCCAACAGTTTGGACAAGGGGAAAGTCCCTTCTTGTGTCCTCCACTGCCATTTGAGCTTCAAGCTGCTCCACCAATTCCAATTCCTCGGCTGCCAACCCAACGTATTGCATGTCCAAGACCAAGGAACAGGTAAATAAATAACTATCTAATAATTAACATATAGAAAGAATCTTCTATATATTCCTGATTTTATTAATCGGAAAATCTTGTATTTGATTAGTATTTTATGGAATCATGGTTGTGTTACAGCATGTATGGTAGGTTTCATGGCTAAAGTTGTACTCTTTCATTAACCAAAAAGATTTGTAATTTTATTTTTCATGTTTGGCAGAAGATGCATCCAGAAAAGGAAGGTGGAAAAGGTTCCTGCAGACAAACTCAACAGTATTGATACTTGGTCTTGGCGTAAATATGGCCAGAAGTCCATCAAAGGCTCTTCATATCCAAGGTTTAAACAGTCTCAATTCATGTTAATAACTTTCTAAGTCTTCCTTATTTCACTCATGTGAGCTTCATCTTTCACGTACGTGAGTGCAGGAACTATTACAGATGCAGTAGCGCAAAGGGATGTACAGCAAGAAAGCAAGTGGAGAAAAGCAACACAGACCCAGACGTGTTTATCGTTTGCTACGCCGGAGACCACAACCATACTCGCTCAAGGAGCAATCGGAGTTATGCTTGTAGATATAGGTATCTTGCGAGAACTGATATGAATATGCAATTGAACCAGGAACATGCAACATCTTCTGTTGCACCACCAATTACCGAACAAGGCTCTTCTTACTTGTCTCCTATACTTCCTGCAACAAGCCTCTCTCAAATTACTGAACCATCTGTTTCTAAAGACCATGCAGATAAGGGAGCTAACATGGAGGGCCACGTTGGTATGAACAATGGCGATGGTAACAACAAGTTGAATCCGAAATTGGATGAAGCGAAGATCTAACCAAAGAGATGAAACATCTCTGTAGTGTTGTTTGTATTAGCGATCAGCTGCGCATAATATAGGTTTATAAGAAAGCTTCTCTTATTAAGCCTTCGATGGAGTCACCATCGAAGGTGATATCGGAGATGTCAACCAAAGAAAAGTTTGGTTTGACTTTGGATATAATAGTTGCTCTCATCCAAAACCAAAAGTTGTAGTGTTTTTTAGAATAAAAAAAAAGAAGCATATGTAAATTTAAAGTTTTTTTTTTATTTTCATCTGAATGAGTTACATGTGAATTAATAAATAAATTAATGAAAATATTATATGTATTTAAGCCCCGAGGAATTCCTGTAGAGTAAGGCGTGTGAATTTATTCCTCATTGGGTGCAATATGGCCGACAACCCAAGAAAGAGAGAGAGAAGAGAGTATCAAACACGTAGATCACTTGACGTGAGATTGTTCTAGCTTAGTCAGAGATTTCGAGTTCGAGTCTTCGTTACGCAACTGCTTTAAAATTTGGTTGGGAGAATTTTGCCGCTTTGTAGTCTTGCTCAGAATAGCTTGTGGTTCAAAAAAAAAAAAGAGAGGGGGGAGAGTTTTCTCTCTTTTTTCTCACTAATTCTGTCTCTTTTTTCATCTCTCGGTTTCAACTTTCAACCACACATGTACCACTAACAATTTTACAATGTATTTTTTTTGCTCAATATTTATTTTAAATTATTTTAAAAATAAAAATATTCAACACCAATAAAATTAAATTATAAGATTAAAAATAAAAACATACAGTATTTAATTAAATTTTTCATTTTTTTGACTAATAGTATTCTCTTTGAGCATTATTAATCAGTCATTTTGCTAAACAAGATGAATGATTTTTCATTTTCAAACAACATTAAAAACAATGACAAACTCAATTATTTTTTATTCTTTTTAAGTACGTATAAAAGAAAATTTTAAAAACATACATTTATTTTTGTATCTCAAAGTTGCAGTTCCATGGACCTTCTGTGCGTAGAGCTTATGTTGGTGTTCTTGCTCATTAAACAGCGACAATCGATTGATTATTCTGGTTTTTTTTTCATTCACGAATATGTGAGAAATGAATTCCTGTTTCTGAATTTTTGTTTTGCTGTTTTAAACAAAGGTGCAACCGTTTTTATGATTAGACTGTTTATTTTTAAATTTTAAAGTCTTCAATTTTAAATGTAATTACACTCCTTAATTAGCGCTTCAATTTAGGTGTTTTTTTTCAAATTAAAAGAAATTGCTAGTGTGTTTTAATACCAAAATTTAAATTTAAAATCTGTCATTTTGGTCAAGTTAAATGAAACTATACCATTTTTGCAGATAAAATTTTGTAGCGACATATGTGTAGATACGCTTTAAAAAAAATGTTAATTTTTCTCAGCTGGCTCTAGAGCAATGGATGTCCAATCCAAACATCCGATTCTGCCAGCTCTGAACTTCTGCCTTTTGTCATGCCCACGACCAAACTGGCTTCTTCCAGACTTATAATTTTCCTACCAATTTTTTCACCAATTTTCAATATAACTATCTTAGACTCGTGAAACATAAAAACAAACTAAAAATGCTAAATAAAAACATAAAATGTCAAGAAAAAGGAGTAAAATACACTGCAGATCATGCATAAATTATAACCCATCAATATGCATGTAATGGATCGAGAAATAACCTTATTTGCAATGAAAATTCTATACCAATTTAGCTCATTTCATAGTTTACAGTATTCGAATTTCTAATTGAGATACCTAAGAATTTATAAAAATATTAAGGAAGAATTACACTTTTATATTTTTTAAAAATATTCTTATAAAAATATCAGTTCATTAATTTTGTTAATAATGATATTATTTAATATATCTGAACAATTAAAAATATTAAATAAACTAATGATCGAGAAGTAAGACTTTAATAAAAAATAAAATAAACAATTTATAGTATAAGAAATTATTGAACATTATTTGATGGATGTTAATAAAACATATAAAATAAATTCAATGAATCTGTTGTTATAGAAATCATTACTAATTAATAAAATAAAAGAATACTTAGAAGGATTATATTAGGAATTTTTTTTTGAAAAAGTCAATCGGTCAGGATGAACTTACGAGAAGGTCACCACATGTTATATTAAAGTTTGATTTTTTCATAAATAACGTTCTCTGAAACCTAAACCACTACATATCACCTCTTCAAATTTATTCCACAAATATTACATATCCACAAAATGTCCACACATTAATCAATTTGTGGATGCATTGTGGATATTGTTTTTTTATAAATTTTCACAACACATCCATAAAGTATCAACGCATTGATCATTTCGTGGATGTGTGGTGGACATTGTTTCTTTATAAATATCCACAATATATCCACAAAACATAAACACATTGATCATTTTGTGTATGTGTTTGTTGATATGTTATGAACATTAATTTTTGTAAATGTCTACAACATATCCACAAAACATCCACACATGTAATAAATACCTATAATACATCCACAATACATCCACAAATATAAAAAGTCTACACATAAACTTGCCACTGAAAACCCTAGCCGCCATCTTATAAATACCTCATTTACGGATTGTTCACACTTTATCCACAATCTATTCACAAATAATATTTTTTTTTAATTTTACAGTCACAAAAATACAAATGTACAACTATAATTTCAACCTTTAATAATCATTTTCATTCATTTTACAAACTTAAAATCAATCTTAATAAAAAAAAGTATATAAAGATCACATGCTAGATTTTAAAAAAATTTATCAGTTATTGTTTCCCTTCATTTTTATTAAGTCACCCAATGGGTTAAATTGATGTTCATATTTTATAAAGTAAAAGGAAATTGTAATTATTACTGATTTCAGGAAAAAAACATTCGGTGGAAGTTGACAATTCTAATGAACTCCTCAAATTTACAAAAAGATCTTCATTGAATTTCTCACACGTCAATTTTTATTTCCATCGACAATGGTTGATAAAATGAGAAAATAAGCTTATTAATAAGTGAATACAACTGAATTTGATGATGTGGTGAACTTTTAATTTTAGATACTCTATGTTTCAGGAGAGAGAGGTTGAGAAGGGGAAGAAAGAGATGGAAGAGATAAAAAACGTGAAAAAAAGATGAGAGGAGAAAAAAAAGAGATTGAGTGATTTGTGGTGCTTTATTTATTAAATAGGTTGTCTTCCTTGGAATAAGTTTCAAAATATGTTAATTAAGGAATATGTTTGATTTGGCATGAGAAAAAGAATAACTAAAGTTTAATTTGTCAGTTATATCCTTTTCCCAAATAAGTTGGTGTTTGTCTTGTGAGCTTGAGAAAATTCATTAAATGAATGTATTGGGCTTGGCCCAAGCCCATCTCTGGGTTTTAACTCAATAATCATATAGACACAATTTCTCTATGCAGTTTGTACTTAAAAACTTAAAATGGATTTGCCATGTTTAGGGTTGCATTTCATCTTGTTTGAGCATGTGGGCCTTGGGTGTTGGAAATCTTGTTTGTTGAATGGATTTGAATAATGCATTCATTAGCTTGGTTTTTGGGTTATAAGGGCATTATGATCCTGTTTATTAAAGGGTTTCTAAAGGCCAGCTGAGTCTATATTTATAACTTAAGCAATTAGTATACAATTAACATAGAATGAAGGCCTAACCCAGAACTGAGGGAATCCAGACATGGAGGCTTAACAAGGATGGATGGAGAGTCTATTTAGAGGTGGAATTACCTGAAGAATACACTATGTAATAGTATAGGCCTAGTTATAGGATCATTTTCCCATGATAGTATGTTTACTTTTATGCACTTAGATTATGCATGCTATATATGATGAATGAATGCAATAGAAATTTTGAATCCGTGTTTGCCATGCTAAGCTGTATTTAAAATGAAATTAATCCAAAAAAAATTAATTCAAGCAAATTGCCTCCCTAATTTTACAACCTATCAAGGCATCAAACATTGAAGCGTGGTTAAGCCAAAACTAATCACATTAGATTTTCTTTATAAGGCAGAGCTAAGATCAATGGTTTCTATGTCGTCATGTTAGACTGGAGGTAGATTAGTTTCATGTTAATTGTAGGTTTTGACTTAACATAGGTTTGTGACGGTGTGTAAGCTCTAGACAATTAATAGAAAGTACCCCGACATGGAATTGCTATTCCCATTAGAAACCGAGAGTCATTTTGGGGAAGATTATTGGATGGATTCTTACCTAAGTAGCCTAGTCTTTGATGAAGCAAAAAGTAGATCTCGATGCCATGATTAAATCACTAACAAGCAAATTATTTAATGAGATATTAATTCTTTGTTGAGTGGTAGTTCTTTGATTAAAGACCTCATAATTGACCTTATTTTAATTTTCTGGGTAAAAAATGAGTGATAACTCATAATTGACCCCTTGTACTTTCTTTCTTTCCTGAAACTTGATTCTTTTATATATCTACTTACAATTAACTTTATATCAACTCATAATAAATCTTTTGTTTTCTTTGGTTTATCAATTAAATTATTAATTTTTTCATCATTTTAATCATCTTATCAATTATAGGGTTTAAGGATCAGAATGTTACACGAACATTGTTTCATTTTTAGTCATAGACAATGACAATTTTACTTTTATTATTATGAATAACAATATGAGTATTTGTCATGGTAACGTGTATTATGAAAGTGGATTACTTAATAATGGTTTATATGTCCTAGACTTGTCAAGTCATTAGCCCATATTAATGTGATAACTAAAAAGGTTAAGTCTAGTGAACTGAATCCTTCTTACTTCTAACATTGTCTTTTAGGACATATAAGTCAGAAAAACTTCCAAAGACTTCATAAAGATGGATTCTATAGGTCTTTTGATTAGGAATCAATAGGCACGTGTGGATCGTGTATTAATGGGAAAACAAATAAGAAACATTTCAAAAAGAAAAGAGAGAACTAGTGGATTATTGGCTCTTATACACTCGAATGTGTGGACCATTAAGTACATAAATCAGAGGAGGTTATAACTAGTTCATCATGTTCATTGATAATTATAGTTGGTATGACTATATCTATAAAGATACATATATCATAAACCTTTGAAAGGTTTAAGGATTTTAAGAATGAATTACAAAACTTGTTAGGCAAACATATTAAAGCCTTTGATCTAATCAAGGTGACAAATACATGAACTTAGAGTTTGACCAATATATGAGAGAACGTGGTATAGTACCACAACTCACACCTTCGAGAACATCTCAGTGGAATGGTGTGTCTAAAAAGAGGAACCGAACCCTATTAGACATGGTAAGCTCGATGATTAGTCAAACAAGTCTCCCAATATCATTTTGGATTTATGCCTTAGAAACTGTGGCCTTTTTGTTGAACAGGTCTCCTACTAACGCAGTTGAAAAGACACCAAATGAGATATGGACCGGGCAAACACCCAACATGTCTTTTCTTAGAATTTGAAGATGCAAAGTGCATGTTAAGAGGGTAACATCAGATAATATTTCATCCAAAATAGACAAATGCTTATTTGTGGGGTATCCTAAAGAGACTAAAGGATACTATTTCTACAATCCTAGGAAGAACAAATTATTTATTGCTCGAACTGTTGTGTTTTTTGAGAAAGAATCTATTCTAAAAAAATAGTGGGAGTAATGTACAACTCGAGATTGTGCTGACGGATATAGATACACATATTCCCATAGAGGATAGTGAGGAGATGGACTCAGCTCCACAAGAAGTTATGGCACTACAAGATAATGTGAATTTATCGTCCAGAATTACGCTAAGTTCATGAAAATTTTTTT
>CANYCX011171103.1:0-12243 GCA_948193385.1 Breynia disticha f. nivosa
TCTCGCTAACAAATCTTTCTGTTCTTTAATTCTACTTTTAATTTGATGAGAAAGTTGCCTCCCCACCCGTCCAATACCACACCACATTGCCGCAATTGTTCCTGAATGGGTAGTGCCGCGCTAGCATCCCAAGATTCTTTAGTGACACCATAACAGCCTGGTTCTCTCATCCATGAGTTTTCAAACCTAAACCGCTTGTCTCTTCTCAATGGAACAAACTTCTTCACCTCTAACAGTATGGGTATGTGATCTGAACCGGGAGATGGAATATGGACCACCCTAGCCTGATTGAAAATTTTCATCCATTCTCTTGTTGCCAATGCCCTATCTAACCTCTATTCGATCCAATCTGTTGTGCCGCTTCCCTTTTCCCATGTATATTGTGGTCCCATAAACCACTCATGGAGCTGTTGACTATTTGCAGAAACCTGTTAGAATGGAGGATATTCAGAACATATGGACATCATTCTATATATAAGTCCTCCTTAAGAAATGTTGTGTACGTAAAATTTAATTTAGCGATATCTTATTCGTTTTATTAACTTTTATTAAAATTTTAAAATTTTTATATTTTGCAAATAAAAAATTTAAATCAAAAAATTCATTCAAGTTTTCAAAATAAGTTTTAATTAATTTTTGTTGTACTAAAATATAAATACATTGTTAATTTGTGAGATGATGCTTTAACAAATAAATAATTATAATATAGGTTGAGATTATAAGACTAGAGACAATTGACTATTTTAATTTTTTAAAATAAGAGATATTTCTTAAAGTAATACAAGTTTAAAAATATTTTTTTATCATAAATACTTAAAAACTCATAAATAATAATTTTTAATAAGACCACTAATAGAGTTTGTTCTAAAATCTATCTAATATATTCACATCCAACTCGATAAATAAAAATAATATTATTATTATTCAAATAATATGTTTAAAATAAAAAATACCCGTAAAATAATAAAACGAGCATAAATTTAAATTATTTTATAAATATTATTAAATTAATTTACTATACTAATATATTTTTTCTAAGTCAATAAAATGTTGTAATTTTTTCAACAATACCAAACTGTAACATAATTTTATACACACAAATTTTATTATTACATCAGAAATTAGAAGTTTTAGTTTCAGACGACTCTTTGATGGGTGTAAACGAGTGGGTTACTTACAAGCCACTTGAGTTCAAATTTGATAAAAGCGCATTTGAGTTCAACTTGTTTATAATTAAGTTTATTCGTGAAAAAAATATTAATTTCGGATAGTTAAACGAGTCATGTCTGAACAAGGTAGTACTCGGGTTAAAAGCTCGCGGACATGCTCGTTTAACATTCGTGAATACATATTTGATTTTTTTTATATTAATATGTGCATTTAATATTTTCTTTATATTTTAAATATGTATATAATTTATTTAAAAGTGAATCATTTTCATAATAAAATTATATTTTGATAAAATATATAATAAATTATAATAAATTTTATTTTATTAATTAAAAACAATAACTTTATTAATTTTTGTTTAGCAAAACATGCTTATTTGTTAGCCAACTTTAAATGAACGTGTTCGTGAATAAAATTTTGAGTTCGACATTAAACTCGGTTCGAACTTGAATTCGTGAAACTTTAAACGAGTCAAGCTCGATCACTCTAAAGTTCAGCTTGACTCGGTTTGTTTACGACACTACTCTTTTGACTTCTTTTTGCACCAAATGAACGGTTGAGATTCCACCAAGGAATACAAATGCAAAAACACCGACCCCGCCACGTCGACAGCCAAAAACCCAGGAGCCGCGTGTTGGCCTCAAGACTATTCTTCCTTTTTTCCCATAAAACACACCAAGGCAAACCCTAAAGTATCCTCTAGTCTAGAAGCAATTCTCGCAGCTTCTCGAAACAAACGAAACGACAGCAAAAACATCATAATGGCGTCGTTTGAAGAAGCACCACCAGGAAACCCTAAAACCGGAGAAAAGATCTTCAAGACTAAATGTGCTCAGTGTCATACTGTTGACAAAGGCGCTGGTCACAAGCAAGGTAACTTTATTATTCTGTTTTTTTTTCCTTTTAGTTTTGATTTCAGATCTGTTAGGTTTCGTGTGTAATTTATGAATTATTGTTGAAATTGATCTGAAAGGTTCGAATATTGACGCGATTAGAATTAATTTTTAAACGGACGATCGCAATTGATTTATTTGATTAATTTTTGACCGTTCGATTGAGTGGAGCTTAGAGTAAGAAAAAGGAGGAAATGATAGTTAATATGCCATCCGATATAGATCATTAGATTTCCGTATACTTACTATCAAAGTCCTATATACTTACAATAAATGCTATAAAATAAATTAAAATCTAAGTCTCTATTTGTAGGAATTTATATTTATAAGATTCTGCAACAGTTTCCATAAAAAATGTTTTCTAAAAAAAATCGTTTTCCGTTTCACAAACAGAGCCTAAATGTTGATACTTATGAATATGCAATGCGAATGTTAATATTGAGCTGCCAAAATTAGGCTATTGTAAAGAGGGATTGATGGGTGAGTGATTGGTGTTGTTGGGATTTTCTGCAGGGCCGAATTTGAATGGACTATTCGGAAGGCAGTCAGGAACAACGGCTGGATATTCGTATTCTGCTGCTAACAAGAACATGGCTGTGATTTGGGAGGAGAAGACTTTGTATGATTACTTGTTGAACCCCAAGAAGGTATGTCAATGTAACCCGCCCGTGTTGTTTGACTGTGTTTTTCGGACTCTCTTGTGGGAATCAGTTTGAGTTGTTCGTTAATTTTGCAGTACATTCCTGGAACTAAAATGGTTTTCCCTGGACTGAAGAAGCCACAAGAACGTGCCGACCTCATTGCGTATTTGAAGGAAGCCACTTCTTAAATGTTGCTGTTGCCAGGTTTTCTCCCATTTTTCAGTTTTCGGAAATTGTTTCACACAAGAGAGAAAGATCCATTTTTTTTACCAATAAAGTAGACATTCAGGTTCAATGAGTATTAATAGTGAATTGCTTCTCCTGGAAGAGATTGTCAATATTGGCAAACTTAATATTAATTCATTTAGCTTGTTCGGCTGTGTCATGAATAGTTGGTGAAGAACCAGTCTGCTAATGATAATTTTGGCAGTTCGTTGATGATACTTATTCCATAACAATGCTTTTCACTTCTGTGATTATTTGTTTGTTTTTCTGTTGCTTCTGAAACTAACAATAAACCTGTTGTGTGGTTTGGCATGTTGCTGAAATCAACCAATGCAAGCCTTTACTCCATTCGACCCTCTAAGGAATGAAGGAAGGAAAAATTACATAGATAATTCACTATAAAGATTGCATCTTGTGAAGCTGTAAAAAAAATTAAATTGTATTAATGCTTATTCTGGCAGACAATATTGTGGAAATAGTTAGATATTATTTTGGGGTTAATTTAAACTGATGTTAGCTCACATAAGTTTATATGTTTTAAAAGTAAATCAACATATGTGAAACCTTTATATTTTTATTCATGTATGTTATTTTTAAGTATGAAAATATATGTATTTTATTGTATGTTTAATTTATATAAATTTACATAAGTTCACATGTTTTAAGAAAAATTGAAATTTCTGTCAAAATTTGGGTGAATTTTAATATGAAGACTGCTTGTTTTATTAAATTTGTACAAATTATGCAAAATAAAAGTACCTTTTTTTTACTATATAAATTAAAAATTTAATTATATCTAGTAGTTATAATTTGCTATCTCATTGTATAATTTGCATTAGAATTGTAGAAATGAGATTTGAGAATAAGAAATAAGAATACAGGATTTATATGATTCGATCAATTTAATTTATGTCAATAGATTAGGGTAGTGTTCTTTTTGATATTATGGCTGAAGATTACAATGGAGATTATAAAACATATATTTATACGTATACAAAGTGATCAACACAAAAAAAAACCCAATTTTTTTCCTACATATACTTCGCATGGAGAAATTACATGACCATATAATTAACCTACAATCCATGTAATCTATTGTTTCATTACGTTATCATTTCAGTGTCGGTGTAATAAAACAATTGTGTTCATGTAACTTCAAGTCTGTCACTGTAATCATCAGTTTCGTTGCACTATAATTTTAGTATGTGTCCGTGTAATAAAATAATTATGCGTATGTAACTTCAAGTTTATCTGTCCGTGTGATCAGCCAACACTACTATCAATGAACAGTAGCATTCCGATAAGAGAGCATATACATTTCCATGTCATTGATATCCATGACATGTTAATTATCTAAAATGCTAATGTAGTGTTTCATGACAAGAGATCATTTGAGGGTATATATATTAGTCAATATTCACTACTTATTTACAAAAATACCATGACATGGTTGTTTATCATTTCCCTTCGGATAATACACCAAATCTATTTTACCTAAATATACATTTTAATGGATTTCTAAGAAAATTAATTCAACTAAACATTAAAGAGTGAAGTTGAGTTTAAAAATGATTATTGGCGAACTAAAGACAATCAATTATTGTAGTATGCTGATGCTGTGGATGGAGTATCGTCTCGTCTCGTCTCCCATGAAGCTCCAACTCATAACAACATTAATGTCGCACCGAAATGTTGTTCGATTCAAAACCAACACATTTACATCATCAAACTCTTGTCGTCCTAAATGCTCATACGGAGTCCCCTCCACTCTGTCACATTTATTGCTCTCCCAAACTACAACTTCCGAACAATTATGGAACCAAAGTCAAAACATGAATCTCCTCAAAAAAAAAATCCAGAAAAAAAGTTACCAAGAGATTAGTTAATGTTGGCAGGGATCACTGAGGAGTTTCAATTGGAGATGATTGTCAATGTTGACAAAATAGAGTTGTATCCGTGGAATCCGTGTGGAGTTCGTTTTCCCTCATTGTTTTATGAAATCCTAATGTGACCGAATACAAAAACAAAGACAAGAATGTTCCGATTGAAAAGGTCTAGACATGCTATGGTTTGTGCCCTAATCGTTTGGGTGAATTCTTAGGTTAGGATCCAGAAAATGGTCCTTTTAAGAACACTACGTAACATTTTGTAATGCCTTATGTAAAATTATGTAACTTTTTTTTTTGTTGGATACTGAAATGTTACCTTTTACTATGTAATTTTTCATCTTTAAAGCTACGTAATTTTACACCTGTTACATAATGAATGAAAGTACCATATAAAAATTTACAAAATACAAGTGTTGTAAGGAAGTACTTACCAATAGTAAGTAAGAACTACTTTATAAATCATCACCTAAAAAGTCACCACTCATTAAAGGTGTCGTATCTTTTCACCGTTCTAGTATTCGTATCGATTATTAGCAAGAGAGTTAGTTTGCAATGACAAAATTTCTAAGGAGTTGGAGTTTGATTAGTGAAGAACTTGTCTCATTGAGTTAGCCAACAATACTAATCAATAGAGATGGTGGTTTAGTAGTCACAAGCTGTGGTTCTCTAAGCTAAAATACAAATTCCAAATCCTTTTTATGACCTTTACGTATAGTATAGTTCAACAATTTGGTAACTAAATTACAATTTTTATAAAAAAGTGAGCATAAAATAAAATAAATATTTTTTTAAAACGATACATATTTTAAAAATAATAATAATAATAATTTTGTAGATTAAAAAAAGACAAAATACTCCCAAGTTCTTGTGGCGGATATACTTCTAGATGTTTGACCATAATAAACGAAACATTTATTGCTCTCACTAAAGTAGGTTTTGGGTACTCATTTCTTGCATTGACTTTTTTCCCTTATAATTTTCCTAATTTTATTAATTTTATTCTCCCACGTCTTTTTTTTTTTTCAAAATTATGTTATTTCTACATGCTTCAATTTAATTTATAACTATTCTAAAGTGTATGTTTTAATTTATTTTTTAAAAAATTAATATTTTAATTGACAAAATTATTGTATAAATAATTACACTTACTATTTATATTTTAGATTTAAACGTTTCTTAATATTTGTCGATTCGAGGTTTTTTACATAAATTAATAAATTAAATAAATAGAATATAGAATAATTTATTTACCCTTCTAAATAAAGTAGATGTTGAAAAAGAGAACGAATAAAGAGAATTAATTAGAGTAATTGAGAGATATTTTAGACAAAACAATAATAAAATAGTTAGATTGACAAACTTTAAGAAACAATAGCGTAACGCTAGATTAAAAACATTAAAGAAAGGTGAAAATATTATTTTTATATTGTCCATGCATAATTTTTTTATGTTACACCCCATGCATAATTTGCAGAAGCGTTTTAATCATTGTATTGAGTCACTAGTTCAACCGGTAAATTAAGATTAGATAAAAGACAATTATATAAAAAGTAAATTGCATGAATTTTTTTTACAGCTGGATTTTTTTTTTTTTTAATTTTGGTTTGTGAGATATGGTGAGGTTATGCATGAGTTTTAATAAAGAAGAAGAGTAGCTAGGCCACAAACGTAGGTTGCCACCAAACTCCATTTAATCATATGATGTGTCCTCAATTCAATTTCGATCTTCTTTCTCTTCCATTAACAACTACCTCCCAACTATCTAGCTACTACTTCCCATTTCATTCTTACCATTCTCCCCCTCTCTCTCTCTCCCTATATATACTCTTCCTCCTCTGCTCCATTTTCTTCACAATCTCCATTCAAAGCTCCAACACTTTCGAAAATGGCGCCAGCTTCTTTCCATCACGCAAACGACGCCGTTTGTGTCATGGATGCTTCAACTCGTCTTGGCTATACTCTCGTTCAAAGCCTTCTTCTCAGAGGTTACACCGTTCATGCTGCGTTTCAAAAACATGGTTAGTTTTCATGAGTTTGGCTTCGTTTTGGCGCCTCTTGATTTTGAAAATATTAATGGGTTTTTTACGGTGTCGTTTAGGGGATGATGAGGTGTTAAGAGGAGTGTGTGGTGACAACAAGAAGAAGTTGAAGGTTTTCTACGCAGATCCTTTTGATTATAAGAGTCTTGTTGATGCATTAAGAGGATGTTGTGGTTTGTTTTACAACTTCGAGCCTCCTCTTGACCAACCTTCGTATGATGTATGTTCGTAACTCCCTTCATTTTGAATTTCCAATTCCAGATTTGCTATATTTTCTATATTGGAATAACTTGAAATCACACTGAAGGTGCGGGTTCGATCCCTGCGTCTGTAGTAGTGTTAAAGGGACATACAAGTTCTAATCTATTTGTTCCTTGCGTCTCTTTGATGCTTCTGTCATTAGGTCGTGCGTTAATCCGACCCTGTTTTATAATTTTTTTAATAAAATGAATTTTTTTTATAAAATTGCACCAATTAAACAAACTTTTCTTCTTGGTAAAATAAAAAATTTTCTTCATATTTTTTTTAAATTAATTTCTCATATTTAAATTTAAAGTATAAATTAATATTAATATTATTTATTAAAATATAAATTAAATTAAATGCTAATAATAATATAAAAAAATTGAATATTTTTTATTTTATGACATAAAATATTTTAAGACAAATAATTTTATAAATAAAATAATTTTCAAAAAAAAAAGAGACAAAGCATAATTGGAAAAAATATAAATAAAGAAAATCAAATTAAACATTAATAATTACTCATAAATAAAAAAAATCAAAATCACTCAATACATTTAGGAAAAAAAAATAATGAGTACAGCTTTTATATATATATATATTTCCAGCTGTATTTCATAGTATTAAATAGGTTTATGTAAAAGCCAAATGTTGCGCAAATAAAACTGAGCATGTTGTGTTATGGGGTCCTTTGAATAAATGCCGACCTGACACTGATTAAGAATTTTGCCTATACTTTAAAAATATTTAATATATTTTTTTTGTCAGAGATTTAATATGTATTTGCATGTGTTTTTCATGTAAAATTCCTCATTCACTTTTGAATATTTTTACTGTTTTTTACCATATTACTAAAAGCCTTAATTATTGTTTAATTTCTGCATTTTTCACGTAATTGTAGCGGTGGAGTTTTAATTTTTGGAATTTTTGTTTGGTGCAGGAATACATGGCAGAAGTGGAGGTAAGAGCAGCACACAATGTGTTAGAAGCATGTGCACAGACTGAAACAGTCGACAAGGTTGTGTTCACTTCTTCTGTGACTTCTGTTATTTGGAGAGATGATCGCAGATCCATCGCTTCAGATTTTGATGAAACTTATTGGAGCGACATCAACTTTTGTCGCAAATTCAAGGTATTCACATTCCCCTTATTTACTTAATTCTAAAGCCACTAGCAGCGACGTTCTATTGGAACCGGCGAAACCATTTATAGCATATGTTTCCGCTGATTATAGGTGGTTGCTTTACCGACTATCGTTAAATAAGTCGGTTGTGAGTTATAGTAGCAAGGGCGGAATCAGGGCTTCAGTGGAGCCATGTGCCTCCATCGACCAGAGCAAAACCCTTTAGGGTTTTCGTTAGTCCGATTATTGATAGTGGTTCTAGTAGTTAGGAGTTATAGTTCATCGGACTCGGTGCCCCAATTGTAATATGTTTCCAGTCTGTCTCTGTCTACTAGTACTAGAGTTGTCAGCAACGTTAAGAGATGTGTTTGTTAACATTGTAATTGCTTATGTTGACAGCTATGGCATGCATTATCAAAAACCCTAGCAGAGAAGGCAGCATGGGCACTAGCAATGGACAGAAGCATAAACATGGTTACAGTGAATTCAGGGTTGCTGATGGGACCTGAATTGTCCATTAAAAGTCCATATTTGAAAGGGGCAGCAGAAATGTATGAAGATGGAGTTTTTGTGACAGTTGATTTGGACTTCTTGGTTAATGTTCATATGAGTATTTTTGAAGATATCTCAGCTTATGGACGTTATTTATGCTTCAACCATGTTGTTAGTCGATCTGAAGATGCTCTTAAGCTTGCTCGTTTGTTGACTCCTGCTTCTTCACTGCCTCAAAGGTTAATAATACTTGTTTACCAAAAAAATGTTCTCAATAGACATAAACTTTATCTATTTATAATTGCTAATGGTTACCGTCTAGGATCAGGGACGGACTGAGCCCCCACCAGTCGGTCTTAGTAGCCCTAATCCTATATCATTTTTGTGGTGGTGTTTTCACCGTAACTGCTGGTGTGATAAGATACCATCATGGTTGAACTAGAGGTTCAAAACTGGTTTGAAACCGGCTGTTTATGGTTCGGGAAAAGAAGGAATTGGAACCGGACCGTGTATTCCGTTCGATTTCGATTCCCGAATCGGCAGTTCGGTAGATTCCGGTTCGCTGGTTCATGTTCGGTTTTTCCAGTAAAAATGAGTTGAACCTACGGTTAAGAACCATGAACCATCAGTTCGGAGCTAATGGTTCACTGTTCATTATTCCTAAGAACCGAACCGTGAACTAGTCATTTACGACGGTTTAGTTTCAGTTCTAATTCGCTGGTTTCAGTTCAAAATTTTCGCATCTTGTTTGAACTAGTTTGAACTATTATTACGATTGAGTTTAAATTTTTGTGACAATGTAAATTTGTAAACACAGCTTTGAGGAGGACAAGAGAATCATACAACAAAGAATAAGCAACAAGAAACTGAACAAGATGATGGTTGAGTTTGAGAACAGGACAGGAATGCAGCAATTGCAATGTTAAAAACTCCAGAGATCATGGGATTGCCACTGGATATTTTCATTTCATTTTTAACATCTTTTAAGAAAAATTCAAGAATGTAATTTTACTGTTATGTATTAATTTGTGAGGTAGAAAATCAATGATCTTCAATTCCACAAATGTGTTGTTTTTTTTTAAGATTCTTACAGTGTGTTTGGTGGGAGGTTTTGGAAGGTAAATGAAAGTAAGCATTGAGAAAACTTTGTTTGAGAAAGGAGGTTTTGAATCGGAGGTAAGTGTTTTGGAGGTTTTTAAAAACCTCCAAAATCCCTCATTTCCAACCTTTCAAATCAGTGGGTTGAGGAAGTTTATTCTTTATTACTTTACAAACTTTTACTTTACCTTTTTTTCAAACAACATATCATTTTAATTGACACAAAACCTTATATTACATTACTCTACCTTACTTTATAAATCTTTACCTTATCTTACTCCTAATTTGCCAAACACACTGTTAGTAACCTCTCCATTATGTTCAAACTTCTTTTTGGGAAAAAATTTAGCAAAATTCTTCATTTATGGTTGAAACATTTACCATTAATGCTTATAATTCATAATTTGTTTCTACGATTTGTTACTCAATCGACCAAAAAATAGTACTTTGCACCATTTGAGAGGCATAATTGAATTTTAATGGAGCCGAGTTTGAGTTTGAGTTTAACTTTAACTGAATGATATAATATGAACTGTCTTCAATGTTTTTTTTTTATTTTATTAAAATCGTATCGATTATAAAAAATTAAACTTTTTTACTAAAAAATAAAGAATAAATTTATTTTTATTATTATATCTAATGGTCTAAAATTAATTTCTCAACAAATCTCTTATTTTGAAACTTCTCACACTAAAATTCCTCACGACTTTGCTCTATATCGTGTCCAATTTAAGCTGTGACGTGCCCATTTAATTAGTTAAATTGATGGTGTTTTCCCAATATTTTGGGCTAATTATTTCTCGATCCTTTTTTTTTAAATAATAACAATGTGATCTCTAACTAGAAAAATAATTTTAATGTTTCTGATGACTAATGATGTGTTAACATTACTTTAGTGATGATATATATTCGACAAATCTTTAGAATTAAAAAACAATAAAACTAATTATTATTCTAATTAAAAATCACAGTATTGCTACTATTTGTTTGAATATTTAATCAGAAAGAGAAGTAAGGATGCTTTTGGGATTGAGGTAGAAAGTCTGTTGAGGAAGAAAATTCTGTTTTGTTGATTAAACAGAATTTAATGTGTTTGGTTGATTAAAAAATTGTGATGAGAAAACACAGTTATATAACAAAACAAAGTTTTGGAAAAGCTAAAAATTGATGTCTTTTTTGAAACAGAACTTGGCCACCGCACATTTTATATTTGATTGACAAAAATATCTCTAATAAATTTTTAAAAATTTCATGCAAATTAATAATTTTTAACTTATGATTTGTACATAAATATTTCAACTTTAGACATTCTACATGTAACAAGAAAAAGATATTTTGGTGATTAGTACATAAACATTTTGCTTTTAATTTAATAGTTATTTTTTTAATAGTTTTTTAGTTATTAGTCTTGGAATTTCAATGATTAGCATACATACAATTTAATTTATGAGATAAAAAGATATTTTGGTCATTTAATACAATTTTTACTTAAATCTTTATTAAATTAAAAGACATAACTAAATACAATAATTATATTTATAAAATTCTATTTTAAAATTATTGTTTGAAAAGTTCTGTTTTGTCACCATATTTTTACAAACATAATACCAAACAGAGAAGACTTTTACTATAAGGGGACTCATTAAGGCAATAAATTTAAAGCGTTCGATACAGTAAAAGTAAATCAGAGTCATTGATTTATTCAGTAAAAACAGTTTTCATTTTACATAAACAGTGCAGTTTCAGTAAAATAAAAAGTCCCTTATTCATTAGTCTCATATTAAAATTCACCCTAAACAGAACCTAAGTTAAGAGAAATAATGATAAATAGATTAAAATTTTGTCCATTAAAAATTTATTGAGAAAAAATTAAATAAAATGAGTTGTGCAAAAATATTTATTATTATTTTTTTCATTTATCTAATTTGTCATGTAGTAAAACCAATTTTGTCTTTATGCTGCTTGATGTGGAAATAGCTCAAAATTATTTTTAACTGCAATAAATTCCTCTCTTTCTATCTCTTGCTATAATAGATTTATCTACAAATTCGCAGTCTTCTTTTCCACCCCTTATCTTTTAGCTTACTCATCGTGTATTACCAACGACATCTTGGTTCAGTGGTAATGGGGGCTGAACTTGGTAGGGCGGACCACGGTTTGATCCCTCGCAACGTCGATTAGAAGGGAAATGAACCTTAACCCCCAACTCCTTTTCAAACCGGATTAGTCTCGGCCCAGTGGGTCGAGGATACCGGGGCTTAAAAAAAAAAAAATCGTGTAAAAACACTTCCGTCGTTTAAAAGTTTCCATTTTTGCAGTTTCTCAAATCTTCCAACTTACTTTTATCTTATTTCAACATCCTGTAGATCTACACCTTCAGGTATTTCTGTTGTTTCCACTGTTCTAGTACCATTATAGCCTCAAATTATT
>CANYCX011171439.1:0-13728 GCA_948193385.1 Breynia disticha f. nivosa
CAGTCCTGAGCTTACAACTGTACCACACCAATCGTCTCGTCAAGATGTCTCTACACCAGAAATTGATCTTCTTCCAAAAAAATTACCTAATCGTGTCAATAGAGGTATACCTAAGCCTACTTATGAACCTGAACTTTCAAGAAAAGTTAAATATCCAATGAACAATTATGTTTCTGATCGTAATTTGTCTGAATCAAATAAATCATTCATGAATCAATTATCTTCTGTAGTTATTCCTAACAATGAACAGAAAGCTATAGTTGATCCAAGATGGAGAGCTGCAATGAATGAGGAAATAGCGTCTCTTAAGAAGAATGGAACGTGGGAACTTGTTGCTTGCCCACCAGGGAAGATACCAGTTGGATGTCGCTGGGTGTTTACTGTCAAATATTGAACGGATGGATCAGTTGAGCGTTTCAAGGCTCGCTTGGTGGCCAAGGGATATACTCAAACTTATGGAGTAGATCATACAGAGACATTTGCTCCCGTAGCTAAAATCAATACGGTATGAGTTTTGTTATCACTAGCCGCAAACTTGGATTGGTCGTTGCATCAATTTGTCGTAAAAAATGCATTCTTACATGGTGAATTGTCAGAGGAGATTTACATGGAACTTCCACCAGGATGTGTGATATCTGAAAGTATGTCTGGAAAAGTTTGTAAACTTAGAAAGGCATTATATGGGTTAAATCAGTCTCCGAGAGAGTGGTTTGGAAGATTCACGAAGTCCATGATTGCGTTTGGATATCATCAAAGTAACTGTGATCATACATTGTTTCTAAAAATAATAAAGAGTAAGGTTATAGCTCTCATTGTTTATGTAGACGACATGGTTGTGAAGGGAAATGATCCTAAAGAAATAAAAGCCTTGAGGGAATATTTCTCAACAGAGTTCGAAATGAAGGATTTGGGGTGTTTGAAATATTTTCTCGGTATAGAAGTCTCCAGATCAAAAGAGGGAATTTTCTTGTCCCAAAGAAAATACATTCTTGATTTATTGAAAGAAACCGGAATGTCTGGTTGTCAACCTATTGATACACCAGTTGAAGAAGGTTTGAAGCTAAGTATAGAAGAAGGTCAGACTCCTGTTAACAAAGGCAAATATCAGCGGCTTGTTGGAAGACTAATGTACTTGGTGTTGGAACATTGATGTTTATATAAGATTTAAGTTTTGAAATGAGCAAAAACTTAATGAATTTAATCTTGCTTAAATGTTTGTTTATTTGAATTGAATGAAAGCTAGTCAAGTAGAAATAAATTACTTGAGTAAACTGAAAGCTAGTCAAGTAGAATGAAAGTTAGTCAAGTAGAAAGAAATTACTTGAGTAAACCGAATGTTAGTCAAGTAGGAAATGAAACCATTCGACTAGTGTTTTGTGTAAGTAGACTGGATCTCTGGAAATTCAAAAAGGTGAATGCAACGGCTAATTCAGGAAGAACAAATGCAAACTAGTCGACTGATAAGAAAACCAGTCGACTGAAGAAGACACTTGACAGGTAATATGAGACACAATTTCAGAAAATATGGTATGGAAGCATATTTTTGACTTTAAGGTTATTGATTTAATGTGTGGGAAACTTTAATTTGGAAAAGCTATGGACAAAACATCATGGGTAGGTAAAGTGAGTCTTTAAAACAGAAATTATGGCATGTGTTAAGGCACTTGACCTTAAAATTAGGAAATGACTTTTGAATATTCAAAATATATTAAGTACAGGTGTGTAAGTCGACTGACAGGTGATACCAGTCGACTAACAACTATTCCAGTCGACTGGGAGTCGAGTCTGGAAGTCTGGAAAGCAGGTGAAGGCTAAACCACTCGACTGGTTTATGAACCAGTCGACTAGTATGGATTTTTTACTTGAGTAAGTTTTAAACCAGTCGACTGGAGTTGAGTTTTTACTTGAGTAGAGGAAAAACAGTCGACTGGTGCAGCTGACAGTGCACAAAAAATGATATTCTAAAGAAGGGAAAAGCTATCTTTGTGGATGTACAACGGGCAAAAACTACTGAAGAGATATATATAGAAGGAAAAACAGAAGAGAGTATATACACAAGCTTCTAAAAAGAATTGGTCATCATCTCTCAAAGTTGTTGTGATTATACTCTCAATTTGTGCTTGTACAATCCATTGAAAGTTAGTGTAGCAAAGAGTGTGTATCTTTGTTGTTTTGAGAAGAATCAAAACTGAGATTGTTTGTAAGATTTCTTGAGCCAAAATTCAAGAGAAATCAGAAAGTATAGTGAAGAGTTGAAATCCTAAGTGAGAGCTTAGGTAGTGGAGTAAGAATTGCAAACCAAACCACTCTAATTCGCTTGTGCAATTTCTTCTTTATTCTGTTGATTTACATTCTGCAAAAATCTTGAAAAATATATTATTTATTCAACCTCTATTCAATCCCCTCCCTTTCTAGAGGTTGCTGGGGCTCTACACAATTGGTTCCAATGTTATTTGGTTATGGAATCTTGTGTGATTCATTATGCTAGACTACTGTTAAGGTTATAATTGATATGAATGTGGTTTTTTGGTGCTCAGAATATTGATTTATATAAATCAAAATGTTGATTTGGTATGATCATGGATGATTGAAGTTCATCTTGAATTCTAAAGTAGGGTGTTGGATGGATTAAGAACATGATTGGTGACATAGAGTTTACATGTTGTATTCATGCTTCTGGGTTCTTAGTGAGCATATGAAACTTAAAGAATAAAGGCTCTTAGTGAGCAAAAGAATTGATGAGGGAGTGGTTATGGCACTTAGTGTGCAAGATTTGGTGCTTAGTGCACAATATTACGGGTAGTATATAAAACATACTACACCGAGAACAGTGGTTGATTTTTCGATATACAGATATGTGTACGAATGTGTCAGGCTAAAATAGGGCGACAATAAGGCCAAAACAGGGCGTAAATGTGGATATCCAATTCTTATAACCAAAACTCCTGGCCGAACGGCGTGTTTGCAAACGTCAACTTATTGGCCAAAACAGGGCATAAATTAAAAATCAAATTGAAATTTGAATGATCATATAAGTTTGCATTTTTGAGTCATACATTCACAACATTTTGATCATATATGTTGAAATTGAATTGAACATATATCAAATCATCATTTGTATGGAAATTGTGAATGTTTGTATACAATTGAATGTTGGTTGATGTGAAATGGATCATGTTTTATGGTTTAGCATGCTTTTTGTTTTGATGAAAGTTGATAGATGAATTAAGATAATCGAAGTAAGATTGATTATAGGAAATTTTGAATTGAGTTTGTGAAGGGTTGTGCAAGAATGTGGTTTGGGTTTGTGTTTTTGTCAGGCAATCCGGGATCCACGAGAAGTGGCAGCAAAGTACGCGCGCTCGCCATGATCACGGGTACTTTGCAGCCGACCACGCGTTTGTCTGCACCCAGACTACACGTTGTGGTAACGACACCGCGTACTTCCATACCACAACGAGTAGTCTAGGATAACTTCATGTGGATCTCTGAGTGCTACTTGTTTGGTGTATGCTTATACCTTATGTTCAATTGTTTTGGTTACATGTGTGACATTATGAATGAAGGGTAGAATGATGCAAAGTTAATTAGGTATTTGCTTACATTGTGAATTAAATTGTACGTGGATAAATAATTTACGGATGGTTGTCCATGTCGATAAGTCTTGCTTATTGGGTCTCGCGACTTACAATGTTTTATACCTGCCGTGTGGGCAGGGACCTTAGGGAACATTTTGGACAAGAAGGTGTAAAGCTTTTGGCCGCTCCAACTCAATTTTTATATCGAAGAAGCTGAGGTGGGCTGTGCACTAGGGTTTTCTCTCTCATGACCTTCAACCTCTTGTATTTAAAATTGTGTTGCAAACATTCATTTTGTAGGGTTATACCCGAAATGGAGTCAGTCTGGTTTCTTTTCCTGTATAACCTAATCAGTTTTGTAAAACTTTGAAAATTTTTATTTAGTAATGAAAGGTATTTGTATGTTATACATATTTTAATGTGGATGTGCTAGAAAGCTTGCAACTGGATTTTGAACTTTTTATTCAATAAACTAATGATGTCCAAAATTTGAATATCACCTTAAAGGAATTCATATAATAATAACAGGTGGTAGTCCAATTGTGGAGGTCACAGGTAGTGCCCACTCCTTTTACTTTACTTTCACCTCTGTACTTTTAATTTCTCCTCATCTGTTTCCTTATTTAAAGATAACCTTAATCAACTATAAATCAACTCATATTAAACCTCTAGTTTCTTTAATTTATCAACTAAATCATCACTTTCATTAATCACCTTAATTATTTCTTACTCTTAAGGCTTAAGTATGAGGATGTTACATAAGTACTTCATCAAATACAAAAAAATGAGAGTACAAGATATACCTAAAGATTGTTCAGTATCTGTGCCTTTTGAAGTACTAGGTGTTGCAGTTTTAACAGCAACTGCACTAGTACAATGTGGATATTCTTTAGTGTTTACCATAGCAAGGAGCTTCAGAAGTTGTTGTATCTGATCATTGCTTATATGAGTATTGGATCCACCAGAAGATATCTTTGCAACATTCATTTGATCATTGGATCTAGTAGTTGACACCTTTGCAACAATAGATTTTTGATCTAAAACCATAGCTTGTGAAATAGGAAAATGATCAATTTCTGTATCAAAATCATTATCAACTGCATTTATTCTTAGCCTCGTAAACTTAAAGTATGATGGGAAACCATTCAATTTGTAACATTGTGCGTTGGTATGTCCTGAATTTTTATAATAATTGCATATAATGTTTGTAGTATTACGTCTGGTTACGAGGTTTTTTTGCACCATCATAGCCATAACATCATTTTCTAGAGTAACAACTGATTGTACAGGTTCATAATGTGATTCTTCTTAGAGCACTAAACTATATGCTTCATTAAGACTAGGCAAAGGTCTTATTGCTATAATCTGTGATATAATGGTGTTAAAAGAATCATTTAAGCCATTTAAATACTTAAATAGATAATGTTTTACTGCATATTTGTAAACCTTTCAAAGCAAGCCTCATTGCAAGCTCTACAAAAACAGTTGATGACAAAAAAACCTTAAGTTCTTCCTAAATGGTGTTTATCTCACCAAAATAAGCATTAACTGTCGATTCCCTTGTGAGACAAAACAAAGTTGTTACTGCAATCGACAAATTCTCATGTCATCTGTTGTGAAAATCTACGTTTGAGAACATTCCAAATTTGTAAGGATGTTATGAAGAAAACACTTGTGAAACAATGTTTGGTGAAATAGATTTTAGCAACCATATTATGACTAGATCATTGCATCTAACCCAGGCTGAGTGAAGAAGATCATTACGAGGAGGACATGACATAATTCCATCAATAAAACCCAGTTTATTTATAATAGAAAGAGCTACTTAAAAAGATCTACTCCAAGAAACATAATTGATCACTGTCGATACAGGTGTAACTGCCACCGATGCATGATTATTAGTGGGATGAATGTAGTATGGAGAGTTTGGATTGTCCAACTGAACCAAGGCAATGGGTGTACTCATATTTTGATAAAACAGTCATGAAGAAAAGAAATACTAATCAAATGATCGATAAAATAATTTTGTATAATGGCCAAGCTAGCTCTGATTCCATTTTATGTATTGAGCAACAGCATTAAGCCAAAATAGAAAGGAAGAAAGAGAAATGAAGAGTTGGAATGATTTGGAAAACATTTGCATATGTTTCATTGTGTAACTGTGTTTTTTATACAGCAGCAGTACCACTTATAATTCTAATACAAAATTTTGTTACACGTAAATGACATTTACACCCTCTCTAGAAGATAATATATATTTTTGTGGCACATTCCATAATATATAACTCCATATTCTAGTTCACCTAATATATTGCAGCAACAATTTGATCAAAATTAACATTAACAACAAATAATGCAGGGCGCCTCTCTCTGTGTGTGAGTGTTTGTCTGTGCATGCAACTTATGCAGACATGTTTTCACTACATTAGTGCATCTATTATGATTTATTAGTAAAACTGATGTTTTCCCTATATTAGAACATCTATTATGATTTATTTCCTTATCACGCGATGGTTATGGAATGAACAATATTGAATATTTTGGATGTGGGAAATTGCATGGTGTGGTAACCTTTTTTAGGTTCATGATGAATACTCAGAATTAAAGTTCCACTAGCTGTCATGCCCATGCTATGCATGGAATCACAACTAAAAATTACTTATATTTAAAATTTAAAACTATTGAAATTTTCTCTACAAAATCTTGATACTTTTATTCAATTCCTAAAGTTACATACTACAAAAATAGAAACACTATGACAAAAAATTATTAAAAGGGAAGCTTAATCATGTAAAACTACAAACTATTTATCGCTTATACATATAAAAAAAGTTACACTGTAACACTGACTTCCACTAATTGTTGTTTAAGAATTGATTGTTGAATTAAAGATGTTGTCTGCACACTGGATTGCTGACAAAATTTCAACTCATTGGACTGCATTTAATGTCTGTGAGACAAATTTCCTTACTGTAACTTTTGCTCCATAATCATCTCTTACTGATAAAGAATCTCAAGCTCTTGAGACTTAAGTTGCTGTTGCAAAATAACCAGTTTCCTTGGCATTTGTCGGTGACCATGAACATATAAATTAGCACGCACATTTTGCAAGTTCCTAGGAACACTAATATTATTCTCCAATGCAAGGATTTTGTCTCCAAGCATTGTGGACTGAAGTCTGTGCTCTATTTGATGTTTATTGAATCGACTGCATGTGATGCTTCTTTGAATGATTTGCTTGCTGTAACTTTTGCTTCATAATCATCTGCTATAGATAAACAATCTCAGGATTTTGAGTCTTTGATTCCTTTGGCATGTGTTGTTGAGCATGAAGTTAGCAGGCACATTTTGTCCCATTGCATTAAGAATGCAAATAATATTCTCCATGCTAGGATTCTATCTCCAAGCATTATGGATTGAAGTTTGTATTCCAGTTGATGTTGAATTACGTTGCATGTTTTTATCAATCAAGTGTTGACACCCTTGAGACTGACTATCTTATAATAGGAATTGAAATTGAACCTGACTGTGAAATTTTAGATGCACGCCGTGAGATGTTTTTTATGAAAAGAAAAACAAAAATAAAATTAAAAATTAGTCCTTTTAAACATAAAGCTATAAGGTTCAGAGATAAGAGTAATGTTATGTTATTATCCCCTGAAACTGCAGAATTTTGCATACCATATTGTGAAATAACCTTTTCCTATGTTGTTAGTATCTTCAGGTGTATTTTTTGTATAATTTGACTGAAACCAACAAAAAGAATTAGAAACAATTAAACAAATATGAAATGCATATCAAACGTTTTAATTCTCAAAGAAATACTATTGTATCTGTCATGCTCATGCTATGCACAAAACCAAAACCAATAAGACCTATTTCCAGTTAAATTGAATTGTGTTATATTTTGGACATCCATTAAAAAAGTGAAACAAAGAAACTAATGAAGTGGGGGCCTGAAACTAATGAAGCATGAAAATAAAAATCATCACAGCAAATTAATCCAACAATTAGGACCTGTCATATTGGCTAAGGAAACTAATAGAATTTATTCGATATGCAGCAAACACTATCATATATAAGAGCAATCACACTTCACAGTACATCTCATCTACTTTGGATAGAAAAATCTACCTCATCCTTAATAAACACTGCCTAATTACATCAAATTAAAATCTTAATCTGAATTCCAGGACTTTCACCTTTACAACATAAAAAGTGCATGTTCACAAACTAAAACCAATTAAATCCCAAAATCATTTCAATCATTCAACCCCTCTTTCCATTCTAAACTCAACAATAATTGAAAGCAAATGAATGTAAAGAACTTCAATTTCATAGACTTTAAATGAGGAAAAGGAAATTAAAATGATCATGAAGTCATATAAGTTGACAAACAAAAGTTAATGCAACACCCATCAAGTTCAATTTTCAAGAATTTTCCTTTTAGAAGTAAAAGAACAAAAATTCTTACAATTTCCTGTCCAAGATTCATTGGCTTATAAGGTATTTTCTCAAAAACAAAATTTGCCTCTTCATTTAAAGGGTTAAGTAGTATGGCAACTTAAATGTTGAAGTGTAACCTCAACTGAATTCTTGAACAATTTGGCAAAATTCCTATGTTTGCTTCTAGTCATTCCTAAATTGAATTAAGTGTAAGCAATTTACCATGACAATATAATACTGATATGATAATATTAAACACAACAATGCAATTCAAACTATCAAAAAAATAGAAAACAAGAAAAATAAATGAATAAATAAAAATCTTCAAAACCTAATCAAGAGCATCACATTTACGCATACTCTCACCTCTCCTAACAAAATGTTATATTCACTTCTATCATTTTAGAAACATGATAAGATGCACAGAAACCTTTACATCAAACATTATCACTTGCAAACATTATAAAATAGAAACACGGGTTCGTAATTCCACAAGTTAGATACTTCCAAAAACCAAAATAAAAAAAATTATTAAAAGAAAATAAAGGGTCATATTATTCTAGTATGTATGTACAGGAGTGCACAACTACTATTAGATAAGTCTCACAATAAAAGGTTAGAGACTTGCTCTGATCAAATACGAGATACGAAAAATAGAATACATATATGAAAACCCATTAACATTTTAGAAAAGATAAACTATGTACCTTTTTGTCAAGAAGCACCATTTCTATGCTTGAAATATCTTGATCGTTATATATAAAGTTTAGACGTTAATAGCGTAAGAGAAACTCATTCTAACAGAAAGAGTGTTCTAAAGAAAGAAACGTAAAAATTTAAATAGACCCATGAATGCTAAAAAGAAGGAAACGTAAAAACTTTAAGAGACCAATTATATTAATTTGATGAGTCATGAGTTATGCTTCTAACTGATAGTGTTAAAGAACCTAAATGCAAAGCTTTTAAGTAATTGACACATGTCAATAAATCAAAGAAACACATGTCAATTCCTTGATAAAAATGCCCAGCTTATATATATATATATATTAACTTTCAAGCTCTGCACAAATCTAACACATTTCAGTTGATTTATCAGAAAAACAATATTTCAGCCTTCAATGGGTAGTCTTGTACAATCTCATCAACAACAATAATTTCAGCAACACCAATTTGTTGAACAGGGACGCCTGAAAAAATAGCCATGTCAGTGACACCAATAAATGCTGAACAATTTATATCAGTCTCTGTTGATTTTTAATCTTGGTGCCTAAGTGGAGCGTGAGACAAAATTGGAACACTACAGTGAAATTTTGCAATGTCAAGCTTCTAATTTGTTTCATATGTTTGAATTACACGATCAGTTTTAGCTGAATTCAGTAAAGGATAATTCCAAGGGTCTTCAAAGTATCTCTTCCACCTAGACAGAATGATTCATGATCCCAAGACGATGAAAATTCTCAGCAAATGCAACAAATGTTAGATCTATAATAGTTGCTTTTGGAGTCATAGAAAAATTTTAATAGTATATCAGTTGAGGATTAATCAAATTTAATGATGCAAGGTCGGTGCAATCTTCAAATGCAAGATAGGACTCCAAACTCCTGGCTTATCATAATAACATGATTGTAAGTGCAGATTGAGATTATGGATAATATAAAATCGAATAACTTTAAACACTATATATTTTGGAAAAGAAAATTACTGATCTAAGTCAATCGATATGCACAAGTTTAAATGTTTAACCATAATCCTCAACATTCCAGGGTTAGGTTTATGGAAATGACCATCCACTGTTGCATCTGAACAACCACAACCAATAAAAACCTATAAATAAACCTTGCATAAGTCACCATTTAATTTATTTCAATTGCTCCATGATATATATATATATATATATATATATATATATATATATATATATATATTATCATAAGGTCTAGAATCCTGGACTATTCAGTTTAAAACTAAAAGCAAGGAAACCTAAAGATGCAGATGCACAAGACAAATAAAAAATTTTGAGTTTTATAGACTCACAATCTTAGTAAAGAAAAGAAAATGTCAATCTGTCATTTTATGAGCCATACAAGCTTCTGATTCCAAATAAGCAAGTGACAACATAATTTAGTCGTAAAATACCACAACTAAAATAAATATTTGAAAGAAGACTTAATAAGTTCCAATGTTGAATGAAAAAAAAAACAATTTGTAGCTATCATTATAACAATCCTGTAATTTGTTTAGTACTGAGAAATGCATAAGGGACCACACATCTGCACCCACTTTGAAACAGAAGAAGTATAATCATATTTTTCATACAATAAAACTTATTTTGTCTATGTTCCAAGAGTTGTATTTGTTATGAAAAGCATAGTCTCACAAAATTGTAATTTAATTTTCCATTAGAATTGACATTTAAAAAAATGCAAAAAAATAACGGGCACACACATCCAGTACAAAATCTGATGTTATTTTAGGGAATTTTACAAGATCCAGAACTATATGACCTATAACCAATAATCAAACAGAATATTTATGGGCATTTATTTCATGTCAAAATTCAAGAGGAACAAACAGTTATAAAACTCTTCATGTTAAAAAAAATATTCATAGAACTCTGATAAAACATTCTTTTTCTCATGTTACTGGTCCACCTAAATGAAATTTTCCATCAATTAAGCTCCATTGTCTAGGAGAAAAAAGCTAATTTGATCCACAACACTTTAGCTCAGGTTCGTAGTGTATGATAGCACCACTCGCACAGAACCAGTTAAACTGTAATTGAAAATAAACAACACTTAATATACTTACAAGTGAAAGGAGAATAACATTTTAAAATTTTTTAACAGAGCCGATGTAATACCCCAAAAAATATAACCAAAATTAGTGAAGAAATATGAAAATAGTAGGCTAGAACGGCCTGGGAAACGGCCAACGCTGACCGTTCCTGAAACCATTTCGCATGCAGACAAAGGATTCATTTCGCACTTCCAGAAGGGAGAACGGGCTTGCGAGCTTATATGTGATATAGATTGTGAGGTTACACAGTGTTCCAATTTTGATTGTGTCACATCGCGATCTGAGGTTCACTTTGAGATTCAGCAAACCTTTAAGAAAGTAAATGTAGTGAAGAGGTGTATGCAGGCTGCTTAGGATTGGCAAAAGCCTACTTCGACCGACACCATTGTGAAGTAGTATATGAGGTAGGAGAGAAGGTATTCCTCCATGTTTCACCTTGGAGAGGTGTGATTCAGTTCGGTCGAAAAGGGAAATTGAGGCGGAGATATGTGGGACCATATGAGATTATTAATAAGGTGGGACCACTTGTCTACCGACTCTAGTTACCGGTAGAGTTGTCTCGACTTCACAACGTGTTCCACATGTCAATGTTGAGGAGATATATTCGACCTGAGTCATATACTTAGAGAACTAGAGTTGGAAATCACAGAGGATCTCACATGCGAGAGGAGCCGATGGAGATCATAGACCAGCAAGTCCAATAGCTGCAGAATCGTGAGATTCTGATGGTTAAGATGAAATGGACTTCCATTCACCTAAAGAAGCACTGGGAGGTGGAGAGCGATATGTAGGAGAAGTATCTGCATATATTTTCAAAAGCTTCAAGAGTTGGATACGTATTTACAATGGTAACTTGATTTGATGAGTCTTTCAGAACCTAGACTGTAATTTTGGGGATGAAATTTCCAAAGGGGAAGAGCTATAATGCCTCAAAAAATTTAACCAAAATTAGCGAAGAAATATGAAAACAGTAAGCTAGAATGGCCTGGGAAATGGCCAGTGCTGACCGTTCCCCAAACCGTTTTGAATGCAAATAAAGGATTCATTTTATGCTAACAGAAGAGAGAACGAGCAGTGAACGGTTTAGGTAAATCGTTTACGAAACCGTTTCGACCTAGCAGGGATTTAAAAATAGACGCATATTTGAGAGAGAGGAAAGAGACAAAAGTTAAATCACAACCCTAGCCGACACCCATTCATCCAAACCCTCAAAGAAACATTTTTAGACCCTTCCTAAACACAAATCCTTGCCCTCACACCTAGAGATTCATAACTCCATGAAGGAAACAACGATCTAGATGGATCTTAGGTTTTAAGGCGACTTGAAGCACGGTAAATCTCTAACCTTAGGTGAAATTTATAAGTAATGGAGTGAGTTTTGTGCGGGTTATGTGGGTTTATATGGAGACTCTTAAATGTGTAAGTATTTAGCTTAACATTGTGAGTTAGAGGGGAGATTTGAGATTTTAGGGTTTGGGTAATTTTATGGGTTTTGTGTAATGAGAGGTATATAAGTGAAAATGAGTATAATGTGTGGTGTATAATGTGAAAAGTGACTTGGTTTGTGTAGGAGGTAGTGTTTAGGACCCAGAGCAGAGTTGAGCGATGAGCCAACTTCATAGATTTTGAGGTAAGTGCATTGAAACACACTTACCTTGGTATGTCTTGCATCTGTATGGTTAAGTATATGTTATTTAATGTGAGATGTTGAAAATTTAGAATACTGTGTCTTAAAAAGAGACTCGATGTGACCTTAATTGATTGATTGTAAAACATCCTACACTTATTACTTTACTAATCATATTATTAATCAATTTAAATCATATATTTTAAAAACCTTTTCTTTTTATCATTTTATATTCTTACTCTTATCTGTTAAATAAATATGATTGGTTGATTGAACAAGGAAATGGAAACTTAATTGAGCAGCACAGGCAAAACAGTATAAGAGCACGACCCGTGTTGCTTACAGTTCATATGAGCACGACTTGTGTTGATCAACACTCCCATGGGTACGATGTCGTATTGATTTAGCACGACCTTTGTTCATTCAACACGACCAACGTGTCATTTTAACATGGCTAGTGTTAATTTACTGCAATCTAGAATCAACTGGTAGTCAACTTGTTTATGTCATCTTATACTTACACATTTCTCATACCACATCAAATATATCAATCATCATCAACAATACCATTTTTCATCTATATCTATTATTACCATCTTTTACCTTAACTTTCACTATATCAGAAAACAACAAAACCATTTTTCACCTGTATCTATATATCAACCAAAAGTCAACCACATATCAACAATCATCTCAACAAACCTAACATCAAATATAACTATACAGTTCACATTCAAAATGCACACAACATACATCTTTCTATTAAAATAGTTCCTATCTGGTGTTTGTGAAGAGAGAGAAAATACAGGAGTAGCAGTTGACCCACCTGAATAGTCTAGAAAGCTAACCCTGCTCACTATCGGGTCTTAAAATCAAAAATCACAGTTGCATAAGTTGTGGGCTCAGTGAATAGTCAATAATTTAATAAAAACTTTTTATCTTTCATCTTATCATATCAAATAAATATCATTGGTTGATTGAACAGTGAAATGACAAAATTAATTGAGTAGCACGGGCAAATAAATGTAAGAGCACAGCCCGTGTTGCCTACAGTTCATATGAGCACAATTTGTGTTGATCAACACTCCCATAGGTATGATCTTGTGTTGATTCAGCTCAACTTGTGTTCATTCAACACGACCAACGTGTCATTTTAACATGGTTCGTGTTGATCTACTGCAGCCTAGAATTAACCTGTAATCAACTTGTTTATATCATCTTATACTTACACATTTCTCATACCACATCAAATATATAAATCATCATCAATAATACCATTTT
>CANYCX011171822.1:0-26751 GCA_948193385.1 Breynia disticha f. nivosa
GAGGAGTGGGAGGCAAGACTTGAATTTTAAATTTCAAGTCGTATTGAGTCCACTTTGTTTCGTAATTTATTTTACTACGACTCCAAATAATTTTCCGATTTCAAAATTCTCGGAATTCATCATCTAAATATAATTGTCTTAATCTCTCCTTCATTTATTTCTTAACAAATATTTATTTAAATAAACGCGAAAAATTTATACGTATTTTTACGTATTTTCATTTAATTATCGTATTTTTATTGTATTTTTAGGATGTTACAACCGGCGCTACTAGTGCGGCATCTATCGCGACAGATTAGATTAGTTTTACTTATACTTGTATTTTTTTTCATTGTTTTTGTTCTTTTTTTCTTAATTTATTTTATGTAACCACGGTATTCCTCCGCCATAAGTGAGAAAAATTAATAAAATATAGAGGTACCGTCCTCTTTTTTTCCAAAAAAATTAAACGAGAAATGAAAAAAAAATTAAAACATGTCGGAACAGCCGGGACCCGCCGGTTCGGGCTGGGCCCGGCTGTTCCGACTCGGCCGGGAACCGTGACCGGTCGGGCCCAAACCTTCCCCTTCACAGGCCGATTCCTGTTCGGGACTTTCCCCAACCGTGAACCGCCGATTCGGACCCGGAACCGGCTGTTCGGGCCCAGAACCGGCGGTTCGGGCCCGTTTAACACATCTACACGTAACCTTCATTCCAGCCCTTAGTTCAATTTATCTTCTTCCTTCCTCATTGTCGTCTCGCTCACGCTAACTGCAATCATGAACCATCCCTCCCCCTTCTCCACCGTCAAGGGAGAGTGGTGCTCTTTCGTGACTCATACACCTTGTTGTTCCGTCACTATATTATTCTATTACGTAATAACAAATATATTGAGATGCCTATCAATAAAATTTATTTTAATCCGACTAACATATGTATATAGGTTGAAAATTAAGTTCAACTATCACTTAAGGAAAATTGAATGATTACTCAATTAAAACAAGTTTTTGATCGACTAAGACTGAGGAATTCTGACACAATCACTATGAAGTCAGGTTTGGTCAATTTGACAATCATCACAGGACAATGTTTGTATTTTCAAAAAGTTGCACAAGATTATTAGTAGAATTTTACAAAGCATTGAAAAATCATTAAATGATAAGGGAAAAATTAGAATTTGAAGTTCGGGGCAAGAGCCTAACAATGAAGAAAGCATTTTATTTCAGGGGGGAAATCAAAATTCAAATGTCGGACCAAGAGCCTAACATGGAATAAAATTGGTAGAATTTGAAGAGACGTGAAGTTAGAAATGACAATGATTAAAGTTCATCAGAGGAAAATAAATGTGTTGATAACGCATTTAATGTCATTGACAATACATTTAATGTTGTGTGTTCGAATGCAAGGTTGAAAGTTTAGAAAATAAGTGCATTGGGATAAGAAACACATAGAGTTCAAGAAACATACTTGGTAAAAGTTCGAATGGTGACAAGGTCGAGAAAGGATCGAACAACTTATGTTATGGTTAGTTCGAAAGTAGGGAAATCAGATAACTTGTAGCAATGAAGGGAGTAAAATAAATGAAGCATTTATCTTGACACAAAGTGGTTATAGGCGGTTTTGCATGTTCAAGAATTAGCAGACAAAATAGATCTGAAGAAACTGACGGTTCATGGGGAAGTCTAAGTTTTAAAAAAAAAATAATTCCTCACAATTTACACAACAATGAAAAATTGCCAGCTTTTAATTAAAACTGCTATAGTGACTCAAAGAACTGTTATAAAAAAAGGCATGAATATAAAAAAATACAATAGAAATATGAGAAGGCGGATTGAATCATGTTTTCCCAACTTTCAACTTCTTTGCTAACCACAAACACACGGCAATAATAAAAACAAACAACAAAGACACGAGCAATTTATAGTGGTTCGGTTTTAACTAGCCTACGTTCACTACCTTAATCTCCCAACTAATTATTTTCAACTCACTTCACTAAGTCTCACTTTCTAGCTAAGTGAGAACTCTTACAATTCACTATCAAAAATGCTAAACAATAACTAGCAATCCCAACCTAGCAATTCTATACAATAACAATTGCTAAACCAACTCAATATAAAGATTTTATCACAACCATAATACAACCGTAATCAATTAGTTCAAGTGTAGATCGATGAGCTCACTTATGTCGCGCTTTAGGGTTTCTCTTGGATTCTTGATTGGAAGCTTGTAAATCTTGTAAATCTCTTCTCTTTTTATGCAAGAATGTTTTCTAGTGAAGTTATTGTATTTCCAGACTTGTTTTGGCTCCTCAAATACTCCTCTCTTCGAGTTCTAGCCGTTAGACACATATTATGACTATTGACTAATCAAACAACGTCTGGAAAGTGTGTATTACTACTCCTTAACATACGTTACTTGATTCCTTAACGTACGTTACATATACCCTAACATAAGTTATGCTGCCTGTTCAGAAATTCTCCAGAATGTTTCGCAAACTGTTCAAATTTCCATTTTTCTTCTACCTTAAATTGCTATTTCGGTAGCATACGTTAAGCTCCACTAATGTATGTTACGTAGTGTAAAGCGACTTATGTTGAACAACGTACCCCTAATGGATTTTTCCTCATTTTCTGACTTTGTCGTGCATTGTATCGTGACTTATCGGTTACTAACGTACGTTACTTGGATTTAACACTTATTTTGATTATTTGCATAACCTGAAACTCAACTCTATCGATTTTGACACTAAGTCCACTATCAAAACATAGGAAGGACCCGAATGTTAATCACCTTTAATCCAACAAAATATACACGCAAAAATATCTCACTACATAACATTAAATTTTTCAATTTCTTTTTAATTCCAAATTATAGTATCTGTTCAATCTTACTGACATAGAGAACGAGATCAAGTATGACAAATATGTTTTTAACTTCAATACTCTTGTAAGTGGTTGAATAGTAGTTTGTAGTTATTTAAATTGTCATCAAGAGAGTAATTTCAATCATTTGATCTCCTTGGCATATATATATATATATATATATACTGATTTAAATTAAGTGCATGTAGTTTTGACATTTAGATTCATATTAATTTGACACATGACATGGTAAAAAAAATTAACATTTAAATAAATAAATAAATGTATTTTAGATTGGATAAAGATGGAATTTGAATTAATCATACAACTTAACTTTTAATAAATAATAATCATAATAAATATATGTTAAGTAAATTTGAATTCAAATCAAATAAGTTAACATTCAAAGATAAGTATCAAATTATATTTATAAAATTTATTTTCTAAAATATGAACTAGTTGTATATAAAAAATAAATTTTACAAGATTAAATTTATTCTTCATAGTTGTATTAGTTCATATTATTACAAAAATTTAATTTAAAGTGCTATTACTTATTGTGATTTTTTAGCCTTATTAAAATAGTTTTTTATGATTATTTTATAGAATGACAATGTCAAAAAATTATACTACTATTAGCAAGCTAATGCATCAAATAAGTTATAAAAAGTAAGAATTAGGGTATTTAAGTTGTGAAAGACTTTGGTTCTAAGAAAATTCAACAAAATAAAAGTGTATAACATAGCTGTCGCTAATAATATTATAAATTATTATTATTTTTACTCTGACATGTTATTTAAATTATTTCAAAAAATACATTTTAAATTTATTTATAATATTATTTGCAATATTTTTTTATCTCATGTTAATTAAACTGTAGGATTCTAATATTAAGTAACAATTAAATATAATGCTTCCTTAGTTAGGTTTGAGGATAAAATAAATGAATGATCTTATTATCTATATTTATATATTATATACTAAAGTGAAAGTTGGTACTCATAATTGTGATACTTGACTTTGCATATAAGTGATATATGAAACTTGTGATTTGGACAAATCTTTTTAGTTGTAAAGATAAAATCAAGCTATTTTTAATAATATGACATAAATCATATCAAAATAAATATAAAATTAAACTTTTTTATAGGACAAAGTAAATTTATAATGCCCTCGAATTTATGTCCCTAAAATAGGAGTAAAACAAACCTTAATAATGCTATGAAGGATAGAGACCTTAAGGGAGGTGAGAGATAGAAGAAACTGGTCAAGAAAATGAAAAAATACAGAAACAGAATGAATAACGTACGTTTTTCTGGAAAAACTTCCAAAATAATGTGGGTTGGATTTCCTACGTTAATTTCTTAAGACCTACGTTAACAGGCTCGAGACAGGTCATTAAAAAGTAGGAAAATGAACCCAAAGGTCACAACTCAACACCAAAAACCTTCCCCATCCTGAAATCACCTCCCCAACCCTTCAAAAACTCTCACTTAACATATCTTACCCTAAATTACAATTTGTAAACACAAAATCCTTTATATTCCTCATTAAGAGAGCTAGGGTTTGAAGAGAAACTCTACCTTGAGGTAAGTTTTCCACACTAACCCAAGTTAAACATGATAATCACAAAAGTAAGAGTGTAAATTGGGAAGATAGGGGAGTATTCTTACAATGGAGGAAATAAAGTACGTGTGGGATAGTGTAGAGAGAGATTAGGGTTATTGAGAGAAGGAAAGAGAACCAAGAGAGGGAAGGATGACTAAGTTAAGGTTCTAGAAGAAAAGGGGAAATGGATGGGTAAAAATTAAATAGGAACATACGATTTATAGTTATTGAGGGTTGATTGAATGGACGTTATTTAATGATCAATGTAGGAATTGAAGCCGTGGAGGAGCCGGAGCGACCACCGGACGAGCTATCCTAGATTTAGAGGTAAGTGTATGGCTCGTCACTTACTTATCCATATTTAGTCTTTGCATGGTTAATTATGTTGGCTTAAGTGTAATTTAATATGTAACCATGAAATAGAAGGAAATGTTGTGTATGGTGTGTGTGTGTGTGTGTGCGCGCTTATGTGTGAAGGAATGACCGTGTTTTGTGTAGTGTGCTATGATGTTTTAATGTACTTGATTGATGTGTTTGGTTGTGGTTACATGAAATGAATGTGTTTTCCCTTGTTTTATTATGGTGTGAAAGAGTTTGAGAAATGAATCCATTGTATGCTTTGTAATGTTGAATATGGCTTGCAAAGAGGTGTATGTTAACCATATGCATTCATGGCTTTCATGCGTGTGGCATAATTACATGGTATAATTGATATGAGAGCATGAGAGTGAGAGGCCACACAAATGTTTGATTCGAAAGTATAGGAAGAAAAGTGTAGGCCGACCCTTGGTTGAACAACACTAGCAATGTGAGACTAAGTATTTCTAAGCACATTGCTAGGGAATTGTATAGTGTCATATGAGACTCAGTGTTTTTAAACGCAACAACGCTCTATTAATCAACCTAGATGAAATGCTAATGTGAGACTGAGTATTTCTAAGCGCATTACCGTAGATATGAGGGTGTCATGTAAGATTGAGTATTTATAAGCACATAGACACTTCGTTGATCAACTTAGATAGACATGGCAATGTGAGACTGAGTAGTTTTAAGCACATTGCCATGGACAAGAGGGTGTCATATGAGACTGAGTATTTCTAAGCACATCGCATCCCGTTGATCAACGTGAGGGGAAGTGACAATGTGAGATTGAGTATTTCTAAGCACATTATTCATGGATGATTGATTGATGCCACAAGTGTGAGACTGAGTATTTCTAAGCTCACTTGAGAGGCGAGAGGGTGTCATGTGAGATTGAGTATTTCTAAGCGCATCGCCACTTGGTTGAATAAACAAAGGAAAGAGGATCCTCTAAATGAGAGCAAGTGGATTAGTGAGAAAGAATGAAAGAGGCATGTCATTACATGATGCATCTACATGGATCATACTTGTGTTGTGTTGCATCTGAGGAATGAGTGTTGAGGGTGATATGTTTTTGTGTGGTACATGATTTGTGCATGCAATGGTGAAAATGCGATTTTATGCTTGAATTGTGACCTTATATGGATGAGGTATAATATGGTTGTTAGGTGGTTAAAAGTGTAGATAAAGAGGTTTAAGAGTGTGTTTGAAGATATGAGTTATGTATCAGATGATGTTAGCGACTATGTGAAATGTATAATGGTTGAGTGTGATTTGCATGCTCAAATTAGGGTCTCTACAGTTGGATAACGTAGGTTAGGGTTTGTATTAACGTATGTTATCATACTACGTGCAGTCATCAACCACCCCGCACTGATTTCTGAAGTGCTGGCAAGAAAAATGGAATTGGATAACGTACATTAATGTCCATACTAACGTACATTATCAGAAAATAACATAGGTTACCCTGATGGGGTAACATACATTATTCAACTGTTGAAAATTTTTGAGTTTGTACAAGAATAACATAGGTTTTGCTTCTAAATTAATGTATGTTAATCTTACCCAGGGAAACTATAATGACCTATAAACTGTATTCCAACATAGCTTGAAGTTAGAACATGATATATCCAGGCGAAACTCTGGACTAAGAACTTACCATTTATGAGCTAGATAACACTATAGAAAAACTTGAATTAAGCATTGGATAACATATCTTAGAACTTAAGAGGAAGAGTTGAGCTCCGTTAGTATAGAGCGAGAATTTAACAAGTGAGATAAAAGTGAGAATAAATGAACGAGTGTATTAGACTTTATATAGTTAGGTAAGTGAAGAGAAAGACATACACTTACTGAGTGTTATACTGATATTTTCTGTGGTTGTGTTTGTGTATTACGGATGAGGAGGCTACCGCGTAGACCACTTACCCTCTCTACACTACAGTTTTGGACACTCTTGGGGACTATCGTTGTGAGATTGGGGATTTCATCCACACATTTTGATTTTCTACAAACTGTGTTTTCGTAAAATGTTATTTTACACTATTGTTGATACCCGCCGTGTAGGGCTTTTCCCAGGCACTGTTGTTTTGGTTGCATTTTATATAGCAATGGTTTATGATTTCCTTCCCTTTTTTTCAAACGATGTTCAAAATTTTTCTACAAGTTAGAGTCAGCATATAGCAGGCAGTTGGAATTCATTATGTTAATAAAAAAATATGCTAGGAATTTAATAAATAATCTAATAGTTAAAGAAAATAGGTTCTGGATTTTGAGCGTCACAAAATCATATCAAGAAAATAAAATTATATTTTTTAATATTGTATGTATTTTTATTAATTTTGCTTATGAATAACATACTTTTCATATATTTATCAAATTAATATTAGTATATAAAAAAGTATTCAAAAATTTATAATAGAAATATTTGTAATAAATTATTTTTTATATAACGATTAATTATTTTAACATAAATAATTTTATTTAATATATTTTAATAATTTGTATAAAATTTCAAAATTATTATTATCATAACGCAACACCCCGTCGCATCGCACGAGTACTGCTGCTACTAGTTATTTACTATTCTTCGATTAACACTTTCAATTTTATCTTGGTTCGATAGTTAGTTTAGTTTCATGGCTTAGCTTTTAGAAGTTCGAATGTAATTTCATCAAGTCCTGAGTCATCGGTTAATTTTGAACCCATTATCTAATCAAAATTCCTTTTTACCGAAAATCCTAAATGCGATATATGTCAACAAACAAAAAAAGTAGTGCAACAAAACATAAAAGGGATGCTCTCATAATAGATGAGTTTTCATATGTAGTTACCAATTTCAAGCAATATAGTTGCCTATTATGTTTTGATCGAAATAGAAGAAATGACAATATAACAAGTTTCCAAACTCTTGCTTATCAATCAAAATGGAAACAACAAATTAGTGAAAGGTCTATTGATTAAACCAAACAATGTTTATAACTAAAAGTAGGTTGGATGTATGCAATTACTTAAGCTTGTCCTCGCAAAGCGTCATTTAGGAAAATATTTAATATGACTTGGTCATTTGTACTAAATAGTAGGTGGAATGAAGTTGTACAATGATGAACAAAGAAGATTATTTAACATATATGAAATTAAAAAATGCAAATTTTCCGCGGAAATATGATTTCAAAAAACATGATTTCAAAAAATTAATTTTAAAAATTTAATTTTTATAAAAAAATATGTTCTTAAAGAATTTATGTTTTAAAAAATATTTTCTGCTAATCGTTGTCTCCTTGAATTGTCATCTTTGCAATTGTTTTGCGTGTAGGATTATGTTTAATGCGGTTGACTTGATGCATTCAATTGTTTAATTAATTTAGATTATAATTTTATTATTCTGTTAGATAGTCTTTCTCCATGGAAAATGTTTCTTCTCTTAATAAAAATGAAATTTTTTTCGATATACTTCTTTTTATAATATTGTTTTACTTATTACATCTATCTATATTATTTTTATGAGTGCAATTCTATTTTTTTTTTCAAAAGTAAGCCTTCGTAAAAAGTTTACTACAACTTTATTCCTCGTTTAATATTGAACATAGCAAATGTGTTTATGATACTTTGAGTAAATTAAATATAAATTTATTATTAATTATTGTATAAAAGCGTATTTAAATAAATAATTTTGTAGAAAAATTCTAAGAAGTTAATTTTTTTTGAAAGATTATTAATGAAATATTTTTAAAAAAAGGGTAAATATGCAATTCTCCTTTGACAATATTTTCATTTTCGCCACACAATCTATATATTATATTAAAGCAAAATCAGTGATTATAATTGCAACACTTGACTTTGTATATAAGTGACACATGACAAACTTATGATTTAAAAAAAATATTTTTAGTTGTAAGAATAAAATTAAACTATTTTTAATTGTATGAGATAAATTATATTAAAATAAAGATAAAATTAAATTATGTTAGGCAATACAAGATAAATCATATTAAAATAAAAATAACACTATATTTATTTTTTGAAACTATATATTTTTATTAAATTTTGTTTATAAATAAAATAATTTACATATATTTATAAAATTTTATATTATTTTATAACAGTATTTTATCGCATCGCGTGAGTAGAATGACTAGTTGAAGTTGGAAGGCTAGTGAACAACAGTTTGAGACATTATTCCATCATTACAGTTTTAGTTTGAACAATTTTAATCTGCCAATTCACGTGCTTCAATTAGGCAGATGTATCAACACATTTCTAATACATGGTTTGCATTTAATATTCATAATGATTGGGAAAATCACAATTCCTTTTTCACATAAGGTTAACAAATGTTTGTTTTTTCTTCTCCAGATATTAATTAATTCCTTAGATCAAAGCATATTTCAATATTATAGATTAGCATATTGGCAAGTTAATTTGAAAGTATCTTAAGCGTATGCATAATGGTTGAAACGAAAAAAAAAACGTTTTATTGACTTTTAAAAAAAACATATTGGCAAGTTAATTTGAAAGTATATTAAGCATATTTCATAAGGTTAACAAACCTTTTAATGCATTTAGCGACCACACGACCACATAGGAGTTGATATTTAACAATAATGTGGTCGATAAATTTACATGCATTTAGCAACCACTCATCATCAAACATACATATATTTAACGACTATGTGGTCGTTAATATTATCAAATTATTTTTATATTAATCAATATTTATATTAATAATAAATTATTATATATTATAGAAAATAATCAGAGATAAAAAATAAATAAAATATTAAAACCAAAAAATAAATAAATAATTTTTATTAATTAAAAATTGTATATTATAAAGCCCAACTACTAATATAATTTTTCTCTAACAAAATACTACAATAACTAATAACATCTAGTAAAATACTTTAATAACTAATAATAACAACAACAACAACAATTAGTAACAACTAATAAACAACAACTATTAATAATAACAATTCATCAATGAATATCAACAACAATAACAATTAAAAATAATAAATAAATAATAATAACATTAAAATTTAAAACAAGAACAATAAATAGTGAAGAAATCTTACTTAATAAATAATGAAGAACTACAAATTGAGAGCAAAGGAGGAGAGCCGATTGTGTTAGGTTAATTTGAGTGAAAATGAAGAAAAAAAAAGTGTTTGATAAACTTAAGGTCAAGGTACTTAGCAACCACATGGTCACTAATATTATCAACCACGTGGTCATTGATTACATGACTTTTGGCACCTGTTGACATTCGAATTCCCACCTATATTTTGGACATTAGTGATCACGTAGTCGTTAAATTTTCCTGCAAAAAAATTCTATCGTCACTGTTTATTGTTGTGTCACATTTAGCTATCACGTGATCCCTAAATTCAGCGACCATATGGATATGGTATCTAATTTTTTTCCATGTGGTCGCTAAATTTAGCAACCACAAGGTAGCTAGATGCACACACATATTTAGCTATCACGTGATCGCTAAATTGAACGACTATGTGGTAACTAATTTTTGTTGTCAAATAACAACCATGTGATCGCTAAATGACGATATTTTATAACCGCTTCTTTATGTTGCTAAATGTTAGCTGCTAAATATGCATAACCTTATAGTTTTACAATGTTAAATTATGTAGTATAAGCTAGTTTATATTTTATAAGATTTGAAATTCTGTTAAAGTAAAATATCGCTTTCCCTTGGTCTATTTTCTTGATTCTGAATTTAACAAAACGATTAACGCACACCAAACAAAAGCAAGGTTGTCGACGGTGAAGACTTGAAATACTTAGACCCCTTCAACCATGCCAAAGTCTGTCCATGCACCATCATATTATAATAGTTAGGTCAAAACATTAGGGCAAACAAAATCAAAGCTCTTAATTTTTTTTTTTGTTTCATAACAGCTGTAAATATGCGACCAATTGCATGCATATTTGTGCCTTTTAATTCATTTGTATATTTATATATTTATTTATTTAAAATATTCTATACTTAATAATATTTATCATATTTTTTAAATTTCCATTTTGATAAATTTAATAAGAGAACGTAAACATACTACTAGTTCATTAATTAAATTAGAAATCCAATAATTAAATTTGAAAAAAGAACCATATTTTATTTTTTGAATTACAAAAATTCAGTAATTAATGCATGATAAAAATGATCTTATTAATCATATTTGTCGTTTAAAAGTCCAATATAGATCAAATTTAATTATTTAGAATGTATTTCATTGTTACACTATTCTCTTAATATATTATTAGTAGTAATTACTCAAAATTAATCTTATAAATTAACCGAGTACCAAATAAAAATAAAAAAAAACCGACAAATTTTGATATAACTTTCTTTTCACAGAGATATGAGGAGCATTTAAAGTAGATAATCCAAATGAATCCGAGGATAACAGTGGATTGCTCAAAGGTTCTCTCACCCTCAAGGCAAGGATCTTGCAACCTTAAAGTTCTGAGTATGGCTTGCCAAAACACAAGGGATGGAGGATAAAAGTTGTCCCCATTCTCTTCCCTTCCCTTTCTCCTTTTAAGACACATAATACTTCCAATACCACACCTCCTAAATGTATCCATTCCTTATGAAAAGCTATTGAGCGACAACGTTATTTTTATTGTCTAGGTGACAATAGTGTTTTTTATGTAATATTACATAATCAAATATTTCCGTAATTTTTATTTTTTATTATTTTGTCACATAACAACAAAAATGACGTTTTTACGAAAGAGCGAAAAGTCTGCCCATTTCTCTCTCTACTTATCTTCTTTTTGAACCCACCCCTATGATCAAGATCACTTAATGCCCACCCCTCCATGGCTTATATACACAAAGAAAAAATGTACCCACAAAAGGATAGAGATGGGGATCCTGAAAGTGCTCTATTCAACTTTGCTGATGGACAGTTCTTCGTAGCATATATATATAAAATAATTTTTCCAAAAAATATAACTTCACGTGGTTCAACCGGCACACTAAGGGTGCGGAGTTCTATTCCTGGCTCCATAGCAGTGCTAGAGGAGACACACAGACTTTGACCTGCTGATTCATAAAATTTTTTCGAGACTTTCTGCCCTTAGTTCGTAAGTTAACCCAGCTCATTTCCTAAAATTTGTTTACCAAAAAAATTTATGACTTCATCTATTAATTTATTTGAGCAAAATAAGAAACACAGAAGTTTTATTTCTGTTCAAGATTCTATGCCCTTTGTACTTTCTTCTGTTTTGTAATCGAATGCGTTTTTGAAGTGTCCTTTTGATGTGTTTTCAAAGGACATTTTATTCTTTCTCATCATTTTTATATACAATCAGAATCTATTAAAAGCCCTCTGTTCTGTGGCTGCCTACCTAAAATATTCGCATGGTGTATTTTAAAAAATCTATCCACATCACTAGTTTACTAAAATCACCATAATTTAAATTTTATCTTTTTTTCTTTAATTTTAATTTAGGACTCGTAAATGAACATTAAAACTAATTAAATTAAAACATATCTTGATAATAGTAAACACATGGATATAAGATTAAACAAAGTAAATAATTTTTAAATAAAAAATTATAATAATAAAATATACAAATAAAAAAATATTTTTAAATAAAAAATTATATTTTTAAAAATATATTTGTAGACCATATTTTTGAATAATGTCTTGGCAAATTCTCTTGTGCAAATGTCTTGCTTGTTTGTTCATTTAGCTCGTAACTTTTGCCAAGGGCTCGTGAGACCGAATCATATCCTTTTTCGTGTTTGCATGCTGCATGGTCTCCCCTGTCTTGCCAAAGCTCAAATGTGAGGTCTTTCATTGATTTGGAAAATCATTCCAATAAGACGCCTCCACCTTCTTTTTGAGTTCCAGCTTTTTTCTTTTCTTTCTTTTTTGTGTCATCTTTTTTGTTTGGACATTCATGAACTTGTGTTGCCAAGAACTCTTTGCTTATCTCATTCATTATGAAGTTCAAGTCGATTGAATCCGAAGAGACATAAACACCACTTGTGGAGTTCTTTGACCTTTTCGGACTAAGTGTATCATCAACATATGCAAATGAAGGGTAGTGTCAAAGCACGTTCCACATGTATGCTTTTTCAAATGACCTGTTGTGATTTAACTTGGAGAATTATTTCCTTGTTTTAGCTCTATTATCATGTCGTTCGCTTGTGTTACTTCTCCTCTCCCGCTTCACATAATTGTAAACACCATTCAACTTTTTAATTATTTTGGCCCACTTTTTCACATGATTTTTTGCACGCTACTTGTGTTTTTTGTTCGCCCTCCTCCAAACCGATGTTTAAGAGTGTCACAATATTAGCCCAAAATTGATAACTATGTTGGTTATTACCAATGACTACATCCTTGTTGATTTCCCCTTAACACTTGGAGAGATTCTCTTTATATTCAACAAGTCAATGACGATCTTTGCCTTTTCCCTTAATCGTGCGGGGGATGGTTGAGCAAATTTTGAGGTAATAATTGTTGCACCAATGGCGGTGAACATTATGTCATTCCTATGTTTTGATAATGGATTAAAACGATGAACTTGATAAAAATTACCTACAGGCTTGAGAGACTAATACGATTGATTTGAAATAGCTTGTAACCAAGATTTTGGCCTAAAATGCGCCCTGAACTGTATTTAGTCGACCAGAGGGTAGATTAGTCGACTAATTGTATCTCCAGTTGACCAGCTGTGCAAAATGATAAGTCAAACGTTTCTTTAACGGATAGTTGCCAGGTAAGCCTGTTTTAGTCAACCAAAAGAGTTTCAGTTGACTAATTTGGGGTCATTTTCCAAGATGCATTTATGGAGCTAAGTATAGGGCGGCTTAATGATTATGGAATTCAAATTTGAACGTTGAAAAGTTCCAAGAATATTTTAGTCAACCAATTTATGGTGTAGTCGACTAAGTTGACAGGAAGGATTTCATGCTGGATACTGGAATATATTTTACTCGATCAGAATATTATCAGTCGACCAAGGAATTAATTTTAGTCGACCAAGAATCAAGTTAGTAGAGTAATTGTGGAGAAAAAAATTGAGTTTGGATTCTGGAACTTTCTTTACTCGAGCAAAATTGTTTTAGTCGACCAGCTGGGAATGCTTTAGTCGACCAGAGGATGATTAGTCGACCAATTTGTGTCTCTGCAGCAACCTATCACGTTTCTATAGTAGACTTTTGGGTTAAAATAGACATGGGGTATATAAGCTAGAGTGCTAAACAGAAAGAGAGGACTTTTTACAACTATCAAGTTTATTATCTCTCAACAAGGCTCTCTATTATTCATATCTTTCACTTGTGCAAAATCAAAAAGTTATCCTTGTTCCTCTTGTAATCTTTGCACAAATAGTACAAAATTTTGTAAGTGCCTAGTATAGATTGTTCTTGTAAGGTGTGACTTGAGCCGGAATTCAAGTTGTGATTGGAAGGTAGCTTGAGCCAAAAATCAAGCGTGTAAGAGAGTTCTCACTAAGCTCAAAAGTGAAGTAATAGTGAAGTCTTTGCCGAAATCCTAAGTGAGGAACCACTATAAATGTTGTGTTCATTGTGCTTTCTCTTAACTTCAGCAAAAAATCAGATTTTGGGGTTAGCTCCATTCAACCCCCCTTTTAGAGCCAACATTCGCTCTACAATTGGTATCAGAAAGGGTTTCTTCACAAAGGCTTAACATCCTTGAGCGATACAGAGAAATGGCACAATCTCACATTGCCGATTTTGGTGTCAACCGAAATTGTCCTCTACTGTTCAATGGCACAAACTATTCGACATGGAAGAACCATATGAAGATTCACATTATGTCTGAAGGCATCAAATATTGGAAGGTAATCATTCATGGCTCTTATATACCTAGGAAAGAGAATAGTGAATTGTTGGATGAGCTAGATTATAGTGATGATGATTGGGAAAAGTGTATGTGAATGCCAAGGCCATGAAATTGATCTTGTGTGCTTTATCTCTTGATGAAAAGAATAGAATGAGATATTGCACTAGTGCTAAAGATATGTGGGAGAGACTGAGAGTTACTTATGAAGGCACTAATCAAGTTAGAGAAACTAAGATTAATATGATGCTCCATGAGTATGAGATGTTTGCAATGAAAGATGGAGAGTCAATTAGTTCTATGCTTGATCGATTCGGTGAGATCATTATGGCCTAAGGAGTCTTAGAAAACCAATGGAGGATAGTGAGCAAGTCAAGAAAATCCTAAGATCATTACCAAAGGAGTGGGACTCACAAGTGACGGTAATTATGGAGTCTAAAGACCTTAATACACTTGTTTTCAATGTGCTTATTGGTTCATTAATAAATTACGAGATTATATTGAAGACGATGGAAAGAAGAACTAGGCCAAAGGAGAAAACAATCACATTAAAGGCAAATATCTAACAAAGGAGTGAAAGTGATGATGAATGTGTCAAAGGAGAGGAAGATGATGAAGAGTTGGCCTTGTATGCTAAGAATCTAAGAAATTTCAAGAATTTAATGAGTTTGAGAAGGAAAGAACTTCGTGGAAGTGACCGAAGGAGAGATGGCTTTGGTGATTGTAGGAGACTTGGTGATGATAAAAAGGGAAGCTCCAATGATGAAGGATGCTTCAAATGTGGTAAGAAAGGCCACTTTGCTAAGGATTTCCAAAAAAACAACTCATTCAGGAGACCTCAAAGCTACCATGACAAAACAAAAAGAAAGGAGGATCTCATTGCTAGTTGGAGTGATGAAGATGAACCATTGTGTGAGAAAAACAACTTAGCTCTCATGGCACAAAGTTCCTTGTCTAACGATGATGATGAGGAGGTAACCCGTTCAACTTTTGATGACTTAAGTGATGATAATGATGATTTACTTGATAATGATTTGGATTATGCATACTTGTCCTTGCAAAGTGATTTTGAAAACATTTTGAAATTAAACAAAACACTTAAATCATCAAATAAGAAACTTGTCAATGAGATAGACTTGTTAAATAGAAAAGTGAATGAGTTGAGTATGCCATGTGATTGTGCTTAGTTAGTTCATGCTAGAAAGAATGATATTGGTATGAATGATGAATGTCTAAAGAAGCAAAATGAATTATCTGATGAAATTGATAGACTTAGGAAAGAATTCTCATATGTGGTAGGTAAGTTCACAAGTGGAAATGAGAAGTTAAAAAAATTATTATCATTACAAAGATATTCTATATCAAAGAATGGATTGGTTTGTGATCCTTTTGTAAGGGACTCATCATTGATAAGTAAATTTATCGAAGAAGGAGAAACTTGTTCAAATGCATCCATATTGTCATCTTGTACTAGGTGTTTAAAAGTGGGATATGTTGCACATAATTGCACTAGCTTAAGAAGATGCATCCAAGTTAAAAAAATGTGGATTATTAAAGGGACATCCGTTCCTAATATGGTGTTTTGTACTAACCACAAAGGACCCAAAGTTGCTTGGGTACCAATGAAATCAAAAGTAATTAATTTTATAGGTGCCTCAAGGAAAGATAACACCGCCTAGTTCGTGGTACGTTGATAGTGGATGTTCAAGGCACATGAGCAATGACAATAACCTTTTTGTGGAAATAAAACCAAAGAAACAAGGCTTTTTCACATTTGGTGATAATAAAAAAGGTAAAATCGTTGGTATTGGTAAAGTGGGTAAAGAACCTTTACCAACCATTGATGATGTGCTATTGGTAGATGGTTTGAAATATAACCTATTAAGTGTGTCTCAATTATGTGATTTGGACTTTGATGTGAAATTTGCATCCACACATTGTATGGTTTCAAAGAATGATAAAATTACTTTCATTGCTCTAAGACAAGGAAATACTTATGTGGTGAACTTGCATGATGACTCATACTTTAATGAAAAATGTCTAATCACTTTAGACGAAAATGCATTCTTATGGCATAGGAAGTTGGGACATACACCATTGACCTTGATTTCTAAATTGGTAAAAAATGATGTTGTGAGAGAGTTACCTAAGATTAAATTCTCTAATGAACACTTGTGTGAACCATGCATGAAGGGAAAACATGTTAGAGGATCCTTTAAAGCTAAAAAGGAAATTTGCACTAATAAAGTGCTTGAATTGATTCATATGGATTTGATAGGTCCATCTAGGCATGCTAGCTTGAATGGTAGATTCTATGCTCTTGTTATTGTTGATGATTTCTCGAGATTTACTTGGATTTGATTTCTTTTCCATAAAAGTGATGCTTTTAACGAGTTTGCTAAGTGGTGTAGGTTGGTGCAAAATGAGAAAAACTTGGCCATTATTGCCATTAGAACCGACCACGGTGGAGAGTTTGAATGTGATCCATTTGAGCAACTGTGTGATAAGTATGGTGTAGAACACAACTTCTCGTCACTTAGGACGCCTCAACAAAATGGAGTTGTGGAACGAAAGAACAGGACTCTTAAGGAGATGACTCGAACTATGATGAACGAATATGATCTTCCAAAGTCTTTTTGGGCGGAGGCGATGAACACCGCGTGCTACGTGATCAATCGAGTGCATCTTAGAAGAGACAAATTGAAGACATCTTATAAGTTTTGGAAGGGTAAGAAACCTAACATCTCTTATTTCTTTGGTTGCAAGTCTATATCCACAACAATGGCAAAGAAAACCTAGGTAAATTTGATGCTAAGTCGGATATAGGCATATTTTTAGGTTATTCCATGTCTAGCAAGTCTTATAGGGTATATAATAATAGAACAAAAACAGTAGAAGAGAGTATTCATATTAAATTTTATGATATGCTTTCACCCCCGATAATGGTAGTTGGTTTTGATGATGCAGGTACCAAGGGAGATGAAGGTGAAACCAATGGTATTCAAACGAAGTTTGATGTAGTTGAAATCAAGGATGAGGAAAGCCATGATTCTTAAATTCAAAAATCATGGGCGAATGTGAAAAACTATCGAATGGATCCAGTGATTGGTGATGTAAAGGATAGGGTGATGACAAGGAGGGAACTTAGCGAGGTCATGAATAGCTCGTTTTTTATTTCTCTCTTTGGACCCAAGAACATAAAGGAGGCTCTTGCGGATGAACATTGGGTGATGGCAATGCAAGAGGAGCTAAACCAATTTAAAAGGAATGAAGTTTGGGAGTTGGTTCCTCCTTCAAAAGACAAGACCATTGTTGGAGAGTCAAATGGATGAATAAAATAAAGTATGATGAATATAGAGAGCCAGTGAAGAACAGTCTAGATTGGTAGCTCAAGGATTCTACTAAGAAGAAGGACTTGATTATGAAGAAACCTTTGCACCGGTGGCAAGGCTAAAAGAAATTAGATTGTTGTGTGCTTTTGATTCTCACAAAGGAATCAAACTTCAACAAATGGACGTAAAGAGTGCCTTTCTAAATGGATATATTCAAGAAGAGGTATACGTAAAGCAACCACCTGATTTTGAGGATCATAAGCATCTGAATTATGTATACAAGCTAAAGAAAGCGCTTTATGGCTTGAAGCAAGCTCCAAGGGCATGGTATGAAAGGTTGAGCAACTTTCTTCATCAACATGGGTATAGTAGAGGTAAAGTGGATAATACACTTTTTATCAGAAAAGTAGACGATGAGATGTTAATTTGTCAAATTTATGTTGATGATATAGTGTTTAGTGCTACTAATTCTTCTTTGTGCAAAGAGTTTAGTGATTTGATGCAAGATGAGTTCGAGATGAGTATGATGGGGAGCTCAAGTTCTTTCTTGGATTCCAAATCAAGCAATTAGAGAATGGAATCTTTATTCATCAAAGTAAATACACCAAGGAACTCCTAAAGAAGTTCAACATGCAAGGTTGTAAAAGCTTAAGAACTCCAATGGCATCAAACCTTAAGCTAGAAAAGCATAAGGAGGAAGAAGATGTAGATCAAAAGCTATATAGAGGTATGATCGGATCCTTACTTTACTTGACGACATTTAGATCAAATATCATGTTTGCTATGTGTTTGTGTGTTAGATTTTAATCTTGTCCTAAGACATCTCATCTTGTCGCATGCAAAAGAATTTTTAGATATTTGAGTGATACAATTGAACATGGTTTGTGGTATCCAAAATGTGATAATTTTGATTTGTATGCATATAGTGATGCAGATCATGGAGGATGTAGAATTGAAAGGAAAAGCACTAGTGGTTTGTTTCATTTTCTAGGTTCGTCTCTAATTTCTTGGGCAAGTAAGAAACGAGTGTACCGATTTCCACGACTGAATCCAAATATATAGCTGCTGGAAGTGCTTGTGCTCAAGTTATTTAGATTAAACATCAGTTAAATGATTATAGAATCAGTGTGTCTAATGTGCCTATCTATTGTGACAATATAAGTGCAATTAGCTTAAGTAAAAATCATATTCTGCATAGTAGAACTAAACACATCAAAATTAGGCATCATTTCCTTTGTGATCATTATTTGAAAGGTGACATTTGCTTAAAATATGTGTCTACTTTAGATCAATTGGCTGATATTCTAACTAAACCACTTAAAGAAGACTTGTTTAATGACATAAAACCAAAGATTGGCATGTGTGAATTGAATGTGTTATGTTCATGATGAATTTTCCTCTAGTACAATGCATACATTCTTGCATACATTGCTACAATAAAATGGTCTTATGAAACATTCCTTGCTTATGCCATTGAGTCATTGGTTAAATCATCTTGCTCTATATTCACATTGGTTGAGCCAGTAATCCTTAATTATGCAAATGAGTGGTTTGGTCAAGGAAATGGATTTTTGGCCGAGTAATTATTTCAACAGAAGAACTCTGGGAGTCATCTGTGTAATTTGGTCAAGTGGATCTTTTCTGGTCGAGAAATATTGTGGGCAGAATATTAAAGACATCTGTAGTGTTTTTGGTCGAGTAAAAACATTTCTGGTCGAGTAATATTGTGGGCAGAATGGTTAAGGACATCTGCAGTGTTTCTGGTCGAGTAAGAACATTTATGGTCGAGTAATATTGTGGGCAAAATGGTTAAGGGCATCTACAGCGTCTCTGGTCGAGTAAAACCATTGTTGGTCAAGTAATTTGGGTTTTAGTTGAGGAAACATATTTCAGTCGAGTATTTGGATGGACAGAATACATGGTCTCAAAACTGTATTATGTTAGTCGACTAATCCGTGTTTAGTCGAGTAATTTCCCCTGCAGACAAATAAAACCCTTGACAGCCTCACTCTCTTTCTCAACCCTAAAACACAACTCCCATTCTTCACTCGACTACCTCCACACCACTCCATATCCTAAACCTCAAAATCTCACAAAATTAACCTAAAAAACACAAAACTCACTCTTCCTTCAACCTCTTTTACCTAGTTACCCTCTTCATTTCTCTCCATACCTTCCACATTGCTCTCGCACCTAATTTTTTTCCAACTTCAATATTTTACTTTTCGATTTTCTCAAATGGCTAGAATAAAAGGGAAACAAATCGTACAAGAAGTTGATTCTTCACCTTTTCCTCCTCCACAACGCTCAAAGAAATGCAAATCGGTTCTCAATTGCTACCATGACACCTCCTCCTGTGGTGGGACAACTTCTAAACATGTGGTAGTAAGTCATTGGTTCTGAGATGAGAAAGCCCAAGAGCTTTACAACAAGGTAATTCATTCAAAATCACTTATACCGTCTATGATTTTCCAATGGGGCAACTTGCTTAGGTTAGAGTATAGTGAACTCGTTGAGATTTTTAGGGCCATGTGCATTTTTACTGTGATTGGTTATATGGATGACATATTTGAGGAGTTAGTTAAGGAATTCTATGCCAACATGATCATTACAAGAGATGAGCACAGTGGGTTCATTGTGCATAGCAAAGTGAAGTGATAGGAAATTGAAATTACTGAATCTAATTTGTGTGGTTGGTTTGAGATGTATCCTGCTGGCATTAGAATTGGGTTTAATATTGAAGGTGATTCCACTGATGATGGCGAGAGATCCTTTAATATGAATGAGGCGTATGAAACGCTAAAAAAACTGGCTTTTGTTGAGAAACTAACAACTTATGCTTTCAAGAGCCGAACTTGCTTACTCATTACCGTTTTCAACACCTTGAGAATGGTCAGGAGATCAACTTTCCTCACATCATGCTTCGTATGATGGCTCACAAGTCACGTCAGCTCATTGGAGATCCTCAAGCTAAAACTAGCAAACAGTGTGGTTTACCCTTTAGTGCTACTATTACTCAGATTTTGAGGGAGCACAACGTTGACTTGACTGGAGAACCTCATGTCTCTTTCCCTCACAACTGGAAAGTCTCTACCATGAATCTCAAAACCATGAAGCTTGTCAAGACAGTTGAAGAAGGGTGGTTGTTTGGTGCACATGCTGCTAGTATGGTACTCACCTTGATCTCTGGGAGTTCACAATCTTTTCCAGAACGGAACCAAAACTGTTTGAGTTCATCTCGGCGCAGCAATGTTCAGTCGGGTGATGGTGAGGAGATTCGCCGACAATTAGATTCGTAGACAACATTTCTGTAACGGATAGTTGCCAGTTAAGCCTGTTTTAGTCGACCAAAAGAGTTTCAGTCGACTAATTTGGGGTCATTTTCCAAGATGCATTTATGGAACTAAGTATGGGGTGGCTTAATGATTATGGAGTTCAAATTTGAACGTTGTAAAGTTCCAAGAATATTTTAGTCGACCAATTTATGGTGTAGTCGACTAAGTTGATAGGAAGGATTTCATGCAGGATACTGGAATGTATTTTACTCTATCAGAATATTATCAGTTGACCAAGGAATTAATTTTAGCAAGAATCAAGTTAGTAGAGTAACTGTGGAGAAAAAATTGAGTTTGGATTGTGGAACTTTCTTTACTCGAGCAAAATTGTTTTAGTTGACCAGTTGGGAATGCTTTAGTCGACCAGAGGATGATTTAGTCGACCAATTTGTGTCTTTGCAACAACCTATCACGTTTCTAAAGTATACTTTTGGGTTAAAAATAGACAGGGGGTATATAAGCTAGAGTGCTGAAGAGAGAGAGAGGACTTTTTACAACTATCAAGCTTATTATCTATCAACAAGGCTCTCTATTATTCATATCTTTCACTTGTGCAAAATCAAAAAGGTATCCTTGTTCCTCTTGTAATCTTTGCACAACTAGTACAAAATTTTGTAAGTGTCTAATATAGATTGTTCTTGTAAGTGTGGTTTGAGCCAGAATTCAAGTTGTGATTGTAAGGTAGCTTGAGCCGAAAATCAAGCGTATAAGAGAGTTCTCACTAAGCTTAAAAGTGAAGTAATAGTGAAGTCTTTGCTGAAATCCTAAGTGAAGAACTTAGGTAATGAGTATGTGTTCAGGCCGAACCACTATAGATCTTGTGTTTATTATGTTTTCTCTTAACTTCAGCGAAAAATCAAATATTGGGGTTAGCTCTATTCAACCCCCTCCTTCTAGAGCCAACAGTCGCTCTACAAGAATTAGATTACACACTTAGTAGTGAATTTGATTCATAGGTTGGAATTTGGATAAAATAATGTGAGAGAAAATTATTCATTATATTCTTTCCTAAAAAAATTGGGAAAAATGTGTGCTTGAATTTATAAATTGATTATTTTGAGAATCCTGATAAAAAAATGAAAGAGATTGATTGTTTGAGAGAAAAATGTGAATGAGAAAATACAATTTTATGATTAAAATAGTGTCATATTTCAAATTTTATAATTGTAAAATATCGACAACAACTTATAAAAAAATAATCGCAACTTATAAAAAAAATTGTTAGGATTAGTTTGAAAAGTGCAATTAGTTAATTTACTATCCCATCATCAATATTTCAATTTACTAAATAAGATTATCCCACGGACACTTTTTGAATTGAATATATATATTACTCAACAATATTATTTTTTTTCATTATTATTTTTTTTCTCTTATATAGAAAAAAATATTTTTTTTCTATTGATATTAATATCAATGTCCAAAACTTTTTCTAAAAGGAAAAAGAAAAAAGGTAAAAATTCGTACCAATCCCATCACACATTTTTTTCTCCATATAAATTTACCTTCATGCTATGCTATGTTTGATGTGGAGATAGTGGAAATAGGATTTACTTTTTGCTCTAATTCAATCCACTTTAACTAAACACCCATCCAACATCTAAAATACATATCAAAAAAATGAAGGAAAATTTTAATATGAGTTTTCTAAAGGGTAGATTTAATGAGGTTTTTTTTATTTAATTGAAAATATATAAGTTACACAGAGTTAAAGTTGTTTTTTACTGAATAAACTAAATGATCAGATTTATTTTCACTGCATCGAATTATTATAATGTGTTGTCTCAATGAGTTATTTCTTTGAGAGAATTCATCGTAAAAGTTCCAAAATGAAATATACATAATAAATAAAAAACAAAAAGAAGAAAAGGGGAATAGAAAAAGAAAGGAGAGATGAAGAAAAAGACAGAGAGGGGGAGAGTGATAAAAAAGAGGTGTGATGTGAAGAGAGTGAGCTCAAAACAAACAACACCTCTCTCTTCTTACACACACAAACATACAATTTCACATATATAAACACACAAACCCACACGCTCATTCCTCATTTCCTAATAGCAAACACAGCAAGCAAAGCTAACTCTTCAAAGACACAGACTTTAGTTTTAGAGAGAGAAAGAAACTCAGAGCAAAAAAAATGGTGGGCTCAACTGGAACAGACAGAAGCAAAGAAGCAGTAGGAATGATGGCCCTTCATGAGGCCCTCAGAACCGTCTGCCTCAACTCTGACTGGACTTACTCTGTCTTCTGGACTATTCGTCCTCGCCCGTATTTTTTCTTTCCTCTTTATACTCTCTCTACTTCTCTTCTTTTCCTCTGTTTCAAAACAGGGTGAAACAGAGCATTCTGTTTTTTTTTCTGCTTTTAATTTGTTTTTGGTTTGTTTTGAAGTGTTTCCTGAAATGGGTACCTTTTCTTTTCGTTGTTTTGTGTTGCAGAAGAGTAAGAGGCGGAAATGGTTGCAAGGTTGGAGATGATAATGGAAGCTTGTGAGTGTTTTATTCTATTTTTTCTTTGATGGTTATTGCTTTTTTTCTTTAGCTTGTGAGAAATTAGAGGAAAATGAGGGAAAAAGATTACTTTTTTGGCCAACTTAACTCGGGTTTTATGAGTTTCTTTTGGGTTTTAAACAAACATTTTTTTTTTCTTATTAGATAGATTCAAGTAAAAAAGAGATATAAAGTGGAGTGGGAAACAGAGGAAAGAAACAGAGAGATTACGCTTATTACTGACAGCTGTTATTTGTTTTCTTCCTTAAAAAATTTTACAATCTCAAGTAAATAATGAGCTTCTACTTTTGTCATGATTAAAAGACTTTTTGATAATTATTACTTTATAATTAATTCCACTTCTTTTTTCCTGGAAGAACTTGCTGTTGTTGATGCAAGTATATGATTATTACATGAATACTCAAGAGTGTCATTAATGGCCATGAAATTTTGTAAAGGATGTTGATGTGGGAGGATGGATTTTGCCGAGGAACAGTAGGAGAACGCTTGGAAGAGATTGATGGAGAAGATCCTGTCAGGAAAGCATTCAGCAAAATGTCTATTCAGTTATATAATTATGGAGAAGGGTGGGTACTGGGTAGGTGTTATTATTATTATTTGGTTTCATTAATCTCTCTAACTTTCTTCTAGTTTTAGCCTCAACTCTCCTGAAAAACCCTACTGAGAAGACAATACAAACAAACTTTATTTTATGCATTAATTTTGCTTCCCTGATGAATTGTTATTTGGTTTACAGGTTGATGGGGAAGGTTGCTTCAGATAAGTGCCACAAATGGGTCTTCAAAGAGCCTTCTGAATGTGAACCAAATATCTCCAACTACTGGCAGAGTTCTTTTGATGCGGTAAGTGTTTTGAATGTATCTTTATGTATATGTTTTTTGAAGGCTTGCCGTCGGAATTATCGCGCTCCATTATTATTCAATGTTAACTCTCCTCATTTGATGCCACTGTCTGCAGCTTCCTCCAGAATGGACCGATCAATTTGAGTCCGGTATTCAGGTTTACAGTTTCTGGTCCATTTTCTCTCTTTTTTTTATAATAGTTTGTTCTGTTGGTGTCTTAATCTTTTGGATGCCCTTTAACTGTGCTTAGATTTGTTTTTGACTTAAATTTTGTTGACCAGACTATTGCTGTGATCCAAGCTGGACATGGGCTTCTCCAGCTCGGTTCCTGCAAAATTGTGAGTTCTTTTCTTAATTTTTTAAACTGTTTGATACTTTCAAAATGTTCTGTAGTTTTTTTATTTTGTTGCACGTGAAAACACATCTGCACAAGTGGTAGACAAATTCTGCAGTCAAAGTTGATGTCATCTAGGGAATATGTATGTTCTCAGATTCCTGAAGACCTTCACTTTGTTTTGAGGATGAGGCACACTTTTGAATCCCTTGGCTACCAATCTGGTTTTTACCTCTCTCAGCTGTTCTCCTCGAATCGAAACAACTCCACATCATCCTCAATTCCTTCGAAGCAACCTGCAATTGCGACCCGACCACCTCCCATTTTCAATTGGGGTCAAAGGCCACATCCTTCTGCTGCATCTATGCTTCCAAATTTTCAGAACCCGGCTGCCAGACTTGGATTCCCACCGGCCAAAGACGAGGCTCATATGTTCATCCTTCCTCATGCTTCCGAGACTCGAATGGAGGAGATGATGGGGGAGCATGAAAATGATATCAAATGGCCTAATGGGTTGTCTTTTTTCAATGCTTTAACCGGGAGAACTGACGATGCCAAACTATTGTTTAATCCGGAGAGTTTAGGAAACAAAGTAGACCAAGATCACCATCCTCAAAGTACAGATGCTTCAAATATTGCCGGCACAGCGAATCCGAATGAGTTCCTGAGCTTGGATAGCCATCCTGATAGCGCAAGGAAAATGGAAAACAAGTTCAAGAGGAGCTTTACTTTGCCGGCAAGAATGGTTTCATCTTCATCGTCAACCTCAGTGGATCATCCAGAGGAGTTTAGAAATTCCGAAGCTGGAATGTATTCAGATGTCATGGAGACTTTCTTGGAGTAAGTATTACTGTATGAGGAAAGAAAGAAGAGGAGTTGTATGTAGGAAAAAATGGCTTCTGTATTTTGTTTGTTATCTACTGGATTCTGGTGTTTGTTTTAATGTTCTTTTTGATTAATTAATTTTAGTGGACTTTTTTACGTGTGATTTCTTGTAGTTTTTGTAGCATAAGGTTTCCTCTCAAATATATCTTGAAATAGAGGATTTAGGTTATAGATCATAACTTAGGAGTTATTAAAGCAAATTTTGCATATCCAACATCTAAATCATGGCACTATCGTTATCACATTTAATCTAAATTGGAAAGGTAAGACTTGAAACAAAATCAAATTTGACCCTAGACAGAGCTCTAATCCAGCTAAAACCGAGTTTTGAGATGTTCAAGGTCGATTTGTTTAAAATTTTACGAGTTCGAGTCGAGGTCTTTATCGGGTTCAAAATTTTGTTCATGCACAGACTTGTTTAAAGTTCTCGAATTAATAAATTTATTCACGAGTTTTTCGAGCTTGAATAAACAAAATTAAAAATATAATTTTATTTGATGTATAATTAAAATTAGTATTATTTTGTTGAATATTATTAGTATTTTTTTTTATAAAATCAAGTTATTATTATTCATTAGTATAACAAACGCGTTGCACGAGTGTATATATATATTTTTATTTTTATGATAGTGATTAAGAAAAAAAATATATTTTTCATAAATTTTTGTGGGTACTAATTTATAATAAATTATTATAAAAAATATATATGTTAATTAGTCCAAATAGATTTGTAATAAGATTGATCAAACTATATATATATATATATATATATATATATATATATATATATATATATATATATATATATATATATATATATCTTTATATATATATACAAACTAAGAAATATATTTTTTTTTTTTTAT
>CANYCX011171952.1:0-14820 GCA_948193385.1 Breynia disticha f. nivosa
TGATTTCCAGCTTAACTTGAAAGTTAAGTTGAAAAGTATATGTTTTTCCTTCTATTGAAAAGAATGTTTGTGGAGGAAGACCACGGCATAAGATTTTAAGTGAGTCAATATAATAAGTTAAGAATGGATTTTTCTGTCACAATGATTTATGCAACTCGTTTTAGTGGGTCAATACAATAAGTTAAGAAAAATAAATCAAACGTGATTTGGTTCAATTTTGATTGGGGCTGAACTTAGTAGGCGGACTACAGTTTGATCTGCACAATGTTGTTCGGGAGGGGAATAGAACCTAAGCACCCAGACCTTCTCTCCGAACCGGATTAGTCTCGGCCCAGCGGGTTGAGAATATCAGAGCTCAGACAAAAAAAAATTATATGCATTTTTAGAATTATCTTCTGAATATAGTATGATTCCTTGTCCATATTCCTATATATGGATAAATAAAAAATTTTACAATACAAAATTATAAAAAAAAATCAGTGATATTATTTCATTGAGAATATTAAATAATTTTATATCATAATTGAGTGTCCAATTCTAAATATTCAGATAAAAAATATAATACAAAGTATGCTGAGTGATATTACAAAGCTGGAAGTGAGTCTAACTATTAGAAACCTCATATCAATACAAATTATAATATTCTTCTCTCAACTCTGTCGCCTAAGATTAAGAATTGTCCTCTGAATATAATATGTTTTCTTACTATATAGATAAGTCCATATTACTACATGGATAAATAAAAAAAATGTGGTTTAGAAATTTTTTGATGAGAAATTATAAAAATTAGAAAAAAAAATGGTATAGTACGAAAATTTTATTAATAAAAAATTATAAAAAATTTTTTGATAAGAAATTATAAGTCTGATGTGGTAGTATGAAGTTTTTTTGACAATATAAATTAAATGAGTTAGTTCTTTGTATTTGTTAGTTATGACTTATGAGATTAGTTAACGCATATGTATAGAACTTGAGTATAAAGTTTAATTTTGACTCTAATATTTTGTTTAAAATATAATATTTGGCCTAATTTTTTATTTAATTTAATGTTTAATATATGTATTGTAGCTCAATTAAGATATTGATTAACATATGAAAGAATAATTTATCCTACCCATGACGTTTGGGTTGTCGAATAAATATAATTAAGTTAAGAGACTTAATTATGGTTTATTTGATCGAAGGATTAAATTAAAAACATTTTTAGTTTAGGACTAAAGTGTAATTGTGAGTGGAAAGATACCTATTCACCAATAGGTACCTCCATTCTATAAATACATATTCTCCTCCTCACACACCAAAAGGAAGAGAAGAGAAAGGTCTCTTCCACACAAATAACCAACTTATGGTTTGTGAAAGAAGTCCGCGCACATGGAAAAGATTGAATTTTTAAATTCTCTCGATAAATTCTAAAATTAAAAAATAATTTTCTTTTGGATTAATGATGACATTGTTAAATTTAAAATGTGTTTTAGCAAAATCAACAATGAAATCCAAAAATTAATCTTGAAAAGAAGTTTTATTTCTTAATTAAGGTATGATTTGGAAAAATTGTTGGAATTGGTAAAATATATTTTTACATGAAAATATTTACGAAGTTTTGGTTTTAGAAAATGCCATAAACAAGCGAAAAATATAATATTGCGAAATTGGATGTGATCCAATAAATTACATCTTATGGACGATTGTATGATCTTAGTGACAAATGTGACAATAATCGAGACGATATTTAGTTGTGATGCTAAGTTTGTGAAACTTAGACGTAATTGCATAATTGGATAATCCGGATGGTAGTTTGTCGAAAACTGATAAATTCGTTTTAATTGTTAGACGAAATTGTAAGTAACAAGATTACTTATGCTAATTAAGTTAGTCTTAATTTAAATCATAGTGGGCATGGCGATTGAACTTAACCTGAAACTTTATGGAAGCTTGAATGTTCAGTATTTTCATAAAAATAATATTTTAGTGAATCGAGAAAGGTTTAAGTAATGAGAAATACTTATAATAATTAATATAGTATTAATTATGGTCTCGATTTGAGTGATATTGAGTTGTATAGAATTTTCTGCAATGATTATGCGTTAGGTTTTGAAATTCTATTGCAAAGTTCATTGTGTGTGCATACGTGAATGTAATAACTTATCGTGTAATAAATTGAAAATATCATTTGTTGGGTATTAGAATTTTGGTTCTATGTTCATTATTAATATTTAATTAGTTTAAATGTTATTTAGACATATAAATTCTTTGGTACAATTTATTAGAAATGTTAGGCTTAAATAATTGCACGTTAGGCTTAAGTAATATTAATCGCATAGGTTGGAAAACATTTTTTCCATTGCACAATTAAATGCAACGAGCTTTTATACCTTGTTTTTGAGAGTCAAAATATAAGGAAAGTACTATATGCTTGACATATATTGGATTTATGCAAAGTGGAATAAGAGGATTCTATTGTAAACATCATTATACTTTGTGTAATAAATGATGAGTGACTAAGGTTACGAAGAATCATATTAGTGTCAAATTTAATGAATTGATGAATTGAGGTCTATGACTTCCACATTTGATACTTGAACACACGTGTTGAGCATAAAAGCTACGTGTTGAGCATAAAAGCTTTGAAGCTTATATGATTCATGAATTAACAATAATAGTTAGTCGATAACTAATGCGCATAAATTCACCAAAAGATGTTATCTATTCCTTAAGTGGGGTTTACCCAAGTGAGAGACATATGAAATCACAACCTAAATTTGATATATATATGAGATTATTTGTCGAGAAAGTTCTTAGAAATAAAGTTGAGAAATTTCTTAAACTAAGGACAAGTGGTAAGGAATAAGCTTAAAAATTGGAATTCTTAAGAATTGAAAGATTTGGTGGACTAAAGTGTGGTTTTAAACATGAAATTGAGATGTTTTAGCAAAATATCTTGATTACTCAAAGTATTTTACTTTAGAGTATACACTTAGGAATGGCAAAATACCCCAAACCTGTGGGGTACCGACCCAATCCGATACAAATGGGGCGGGTTTTTTCATGTTTGGTCAGGGTTCGGGTTGGGTTTCGGGTCGCCCCGATATAAATATTATCGGGGACGGGGTTGGGTCATTATTTAGTGAACCTGTCTCGTGCCCCGCCTCGATATTTATTTATTCACATAATAATATAATTATGTTTACACTTACAAATATTTTGTAGTATTTAATAGTAGTGAGAAAAAGACTCATTTTATTTCTTTCTTTAAAATATAATTCTTATTTTAACTTGTAATAAAATATCAAAATAATTAAATAAGTAATAATTTATTTTTTAATGGGGCGGGGTGGGGCGGGGAAGGGTATTTGTGTTTTCTAGCGGGGCAGGGATGAGTCTTAATTTTTGTACCCGATGAGGTAACGGGGCGGGTATGGGGCAAATATTTAATTCTTGGGGCGGGGACGGGGACACCATAACCCGCCCCCGACCTCCCCCATTGTCATTCCTATATACACTTAAAGTGAATAGTATATCATATTTAAATATGTTGATTTGTGTTTCATCTTTCGAAGATGATAAATTTAAAACTTGATCCTACTTGTTGCAGAATTAAGTAGTCTTCAATTGTGTTTAAAACATCTTAGTGAGAAAAATCAAACACGTCAAGAGTGACAGAAAAAGTGGGAGTCAAGAAGTAATTAACTTATACAAATGAGTCTTGAAAAGTTAATGTTTTCTTTAACATGATATTTATGTATTAACTCATTGAAGAACGTCTTCAATAGATCTTTCAACTATAATATTTTTGTTTATATTATGTTTGAGTATGGACTATATTTTCTTTGATAAGTTATAGATAAATTTTATCATCTTTGTTTTGAAATCATAGTGATAATGTAATCTTATTTTGTTCAACTCTAGTCGAGGTTAGCCTAAATTGTTTTGACAGATTAGCTAATAATTAGAGTTTCAGGAAATTCTTTAAGTCGAGTTACTTATTTGTGGTTGATGTCTATTACGATGTATTAGTAGTGTGATTATTAGTTGAGCTAAATTCTTATTGTAATCTATATTGTTGTCATTAGTTGATGATATGTTTAAGGGATAGGCATAGGCCTAATGTATTCATCATTTTGTGATATAACTATTATCGTAATAGTCATAGTTGTTTAAGGAATATCATGTAAATGAGAGAATTTAGTTGCTTTTTGGATCTTGTTCATCAAGATGTGATTCAATCAAATTAAGATGCTAAGATCGACTAACATCATGAGTTGATTTGATTGAAGTCTAAGCTTAAGTGATGATGTGGGTTTAAACGTGTTTATTTCCAATTCCATAGCAAGGGTTATGTGAACATAAGGAAGAATCGTTCTCCTTAATCATGTTAAGATATATGTTGGCTTACGCCACATGATCTTTAACATATATTCAAAGATTGTTGCTTACAAGTCTGTGGAACTTTGTGGCTTAGTCATGAGAAAGATAGAGCTAAATTGTTTATAAGATGTAATTTCCAATGAACACATGAATTTTAGTCATTGAAGACTGAAATAATACGTATAGTGCTTTTAGTAAGATACTAAATTGTGTCATGAGGACATATATTCTCGTTGGATAATATGAGTAGACTTGTATTGACGAATGTAAGTAATGAGCATGGGTAATCAATTCTTTGTGAATAGATTTCTAAATTGGGATAAAATGAATGTGTTCATGTTTATATGAGATTTTAGGGCTACTATCCTTCATGATCAACTCATTCGAGTGAGAGAATTTTGAAGGAAGAAAATGAATTGATGAATGAAGTATTTTTCAATATTTTATGATTATAATTAAGCATAGTAACCACATCTTCCTTGTGTGCGAATGGTTATGATATCTGACTTTAATGGCTGTTAATTTAGGTGGGAGCTAGGTGATCTTTACTCGTGTGTAAATTTTGAGTTTGAATTCCAGAATTTGAGAGTTTTGAACTTAATCCTAGTAATTTCTTAACTTTAATGGGAGTTTTGGAAGCTTAATTCTAGTGGGATTATTCCAAATGTAAAGATAATATTTTGGTGATATGTCTTTAAGTTTTGAAAACAAGTAGTTAAAAGAATCTTGAAGCAACGATCAAGTGTCGAATTGTTCATGATTCTTTTACTAACTCCATATGTCAAGAATAAGCTGTTGAAGCTATCTCATCCAGTTTTACTATGTTGTTGGATTTCAATAATAAGAATGTGAGTGACATCTGTTGGATCAAAAGAAAGTTGAGTACGGGTTGATCTAACCAAAGTAATGAGAACAAAATGATATTATTTTTTAGTAAATTTTAGTTATATGTTAAAATAGTATTGGGATTATGTTGGATACAAATCCAATGCGGAAAGTTTAATAAGAGCATTAATAATCACAGTTGGATTTGGAAAACAAAATTGAAAAGAAGTTGTGGGACTGCTTTCATTTGTTGTGAAATTTACCTTGAAGGGATTTAGTCAAGAGAACTAGTCTAATTTCTAGACTCATAAATTTTGAAGAGAGATTTAAGTTATGATAATGTGTCTTATATTACAAAGTCACAAAACATGAGAGTGTTTAGACTTTGTGAGTTAGAGAAGGTTTGAGGTGAATTTTAGTTATTCTTATTTGTGTATTAGTAATGCATGTGTGGCTAGAATTATGTGATCTAGTGCAATAAGAATTGCTTATGAGCTAACTTTGCAAATGAGTTTTCAAGTAACTAGATCAAGAATTAGTCAGTCTTGATAATGAGTTTTTGTATCCATATTTAATGATATAGAGAAAAATAATTAAGTGTCGTACTCTATGGTAGTCCACATATAGTAAATCTTGTTTAGTATAAGAGTGCAACTTGTTAAATAAGCAAGGATCTTGTTGAGTACAAGAGAATGACTTGCGATACAAGTTTAAGACTTATTTTAGTACAAGAGATGATTCTACTATGCTAAAAGGAGTATTAGCTAGAGTAGACAAATCTAATTCGTGAGTAGGATTAGTGAGAGTAGTATGGAAGATACTTGTGAAATGTTATAGTTTTTGAATGACATTGTTAAAGGATCTACAAGTGAAAATGATGTTGCATGGTTCTTACATAAACTAAGAGGGTAAGAACTAAGAAAGCAAGTTTTCCATGAATGAATAGTTGAACTAAGAGGAGTTTTGGAAAGATAGATTTTGTGTACTATCTAATGTCCAACTATCTCGAAGTCATATGACGATCTTGGAAGATAATCATACTTGATAGCGTAAAGAAGCTAATCAAACACAAGTATCGTTGCGAGTCGAGAATGACTTTATTGCATAAGGAATTACAAACTTAGAGTTCATTTATAAATCCGCAAGAGATGTTAAAAGTAGATCTGTTAGTCAAAATCTAATGTGGAAAGAAATTGGTTTCTTGAGAATTGGTGACGTAACAAATGTCTATGTGACATATAACATCATACGTAAGACTATTATGTATAGTTTTATAGAGCATAATGACAGAAGTAGCCTACTCACTTGGGCATGTTACTTAGGTTCTATCTTTGTAGATAAAATGTCAAGATTAGGTAGTTATTGGGGAAACATACAATAACCAAATACAACTTAGAAATCGTATCGTTGAATATATCATGTTGGGTCATGTGAATTTATAAATGTGTGATTATGAATTTATAAATGTAAATACTATGGAAAACTAGCATAGTATTTAAGTTCTGTCAAATACCGAAAATGCAGTCCTGTAAAAGGCTAAAAAGTGGACTGAGAGAAGGTGCTCTATGCACTGAAGACCGAAGCTTTCGTGTGATGTAATTTTATAAATATGCCCTCATAAGTTGAAAATACATCACAATACTATTGAGTATAGTGTGTATAAGCCAACCAAAGGATGGAAATTGATTAATTTGAAATTGATCTCAAATTTTCTTATGTGAGACTCAGTAATGGTCAAGTGGATTTTTATAAGTTCTCTTCTTACTTTGATATTATTATGAAACATGTGTCATGATATTTAATTTGAATAGTTATACAAATAAGTTGCACTAGCTACGAGTGGGCAAACATTGACTCTTTGGTTAGATGCTATGATATATATATATATATATATATATATATATATTTGATTTCTTTCAATATATAATTACAAAATTAATAATAAGATTTTATTTATATTTATAGATAAAATCAATTATTTTCTTAATTAATTACAAATACATTTTATGCAAAAATTATGTATGTGCAAGGAAAATTAAGCCACACGTCTAATAAACAAAAAGCCAAATGTCCTATCTTTTAGTAGTACAGATTTATTGAGAGTCGTCCCTTGCAATTATTAGTTGTGTACTAATGAGAGAATCATTATAATTAACTTTCACGAGAGAAAGAAGATTATATAAATATTTTATTTCTAGATAACGAAGAGGTGGAAATTTCTGCATCCATGCCTTCCACTTATTTGGCTAATCTTTTTTAAACTTTTTTATGTTCGTTTCCGTAAATTAATTACAACATATAAATGAATAAAGAATTATATTATCATTTTTTTAATCATTATTTGTTCGTAATTACTCCTTAATGAAATTATCCTTTGATTTAGAATACAATTTTCATACTAAATTATCTAATAAATGTAAGAATCATATTTCATACCAAACAATTCCCTAAACAGATTGATGAACAAAATAATACTGTAAAACGGAAGTGTACTTGTCTCCACGATTATTGTCGAAACATGAATCCGGATAAGATCTTCTAATTGATCCACACTAAAGTTCTCTTACCCTAAAAAATGGATGGGACACCTTTTATATAAGTGAAGAGACATGTTTCAATAAAAACGACTTTTCAAATGAACAGTCCTATCTTTCACTGTTTTAGTATGTTCAATTAGAGACCACAACCCTGTATAATAATATATTTGTATAATTCCAGTTATGTCCATCATAAATTTGGATTATACCTATTCGATTTCTACACATTATTTTAATAACCACACTTAAATAAAATGATTGTGCCCATCATATTAATTACATCACTTTATAATTAGGCACATTGCACTTTAATATATTAATAAATATACAATTGATAAAACTTGTAATACACGTACGTGCCTAAATAACCACAATTATGTTTAATACTTGTTTCAAGTCCACAAATCTCCTCCATGCTTTTGGTCAATGAAGTCAATGTCTTTCTGGCACTGAACCAAACCCCAAGCATAAGGATGATCAATACACCCAACATTCGCCTATAAATAAACCTGATTTTCACTTATATGTATATACCTCAAAATAACAACTCAAATTTATAAGACAGCTTTTATGGCGCCTTTGTCCCTACTCACTGCTTTCCTACTTCCTTTTCTTTTGTTTCTTCAAAATATTTCTTGTACGAAACCTTTATGTCACAATTATGAGAAATCTGCTTTGTTGCAATTCAAGCAAAGCTTTTCCATTGACCTTTCTGCTCCTTCTGATCCTTCGTTCCATTCCAAGGTTTCGTCGTGGAACGACAATGATTGTTGCTTGTGGGATGGGGTGGAGTGTCATGAGGTAAGTGGTCATGTAATTGGTCTTGATCTCAGCAGTAGCTTTCTTTATGGCTCTTTCAGCTCCAATAGCACCCTTTTTAAGCTTTCTCATCTTGAAAGGCTTAATTTGGCCGATAACGACTTCAATTTTTCTCATGTCCCATCTCTACTCGGTCAGCTCACCAAACTTACTTCTTTAAATCTTTCATACAATAATCTTGCAGGTGAATTGCCTTTCTCGTTGGAAAATTTAACAAAGCTTGCCGAATTAGATCTATCTGACAATAATTTCACCAGTGGTGGCTTTTCATGGTTGTGTAAGCAAACCAAACTGAAATATTTGCTACTCCGGAATGTGAATTTAGTTGGTGAAATCCCCTTTTGTTTGAAAAACCTAACCCAACTTGAGCTTTTATCTCTTAGACAAAATAACCTGAAAAGTCAAATTCCGTCATGGCTCTCAAACCTTACCCAATTAACCAACTTAGTACTTAGTTATAATGAGCTGCACGGTCCAATCCCAGAGTCAATCTCCCAATTAGTGAATCTTGAAATACTCCATTTAGGACCTAATTATTTGAGTGGCCAAGTGAGGTTTGAAATGTTCAACAGAATGGCACATTTGATGTCTCTCCAACTTTCTGACAATAATAATTTGACATTGCTCGTCGATGATAGCATCAATGATACTCTTTCGAAGTTTGAGATCTTAGGACTGAATGATTGCAATTTGAGTAAATTTCCTAATTTCATTAGGTACCAAAATCATTTGTCCTTTCTATCTCTTAGTGATAACAATATTGAAGGCCACGTACCAAGTTGGATGGGGAATGTAGGAAAAGAAACCTTATTCATATTGGACCTTGCCAACAATTCTATTAGAGGACTTGAGCAACCATTGACATTCTCACTCTTAAAGAACCTACTTTACTTGGATGTTTCTAATAACATGCTTCAAGGACCAGTCCCACCCGTTTCACTTTCTATCCAACACTACGTTTCGCATAATAACAATTTGACAGGAGAAATTTCATCATGGTTTTGTAACCTAAAGTATTTGACATCACTTCAATTGGCTTTCAACAACTTGAGAGGCAAAATTCCAAAATGTTTGGGCAACTCTAGTGATAACTTGATGATATTGCATCTTGGCAGCAACCACCTCAATGGCAACATTCCAGATACATTCAAAAATGAAAGCAAACTGATAGTGATTCGTTTAAGTGATAATCGATTGGAGGGTAGACTACCTAGATCACTAGCTAATTGTAAAATGCTCCAAATTCTTGATCTCGGTCAAAATCAAATCTCTGATACATTTCCTGTTTGGTTGGGAAGTCTTCCGATGCTGGAAGTGGTGGTTTTGAGGTCTAATTATCTCTTTGGTGCACTACAAACTCCTCATAAAATCTCTCATTTTCCTAAATTAGGAGTGTTAGATCTCTCCAAGAATGAGCTTACTAGTACAATCCCTTACAGATTTTTTAAAGCCTTCAACAACATGAAGGCTTTTGATTTGGATCAATTCGCATACATGCAGGGCAATGTGATCTTACGGAATAATGAAGATGTAATGACTGTTCAAATCACATACACTCTGAATTTGGCAAATAAAGGAATGTATATGAAATATGGCGAGATCCCTAATATTCTGGCAGGCCTTGATTTATCGAGCAACAAATTTGAAGGGCAGATCCCAGAATCAATTGCAAGTCTAAAAATGATCAACATTCTTGATTTTTCAAATAATCAACTTTCGGGACAAATTCCATCGTTTTTGAGAAACTTGACAAAGCTTGAATCATTGGACTTGTCAAATAACAACTTCTCAGGGAAGATTCCTCAAGTGTTAATGGAGCTTACATTTCTTGAATACTTCAACGTCTCAAATAATCAACTTACGGGTTCCATACCACAAGGGAATCAGTTTGGTACATTTGACAACACCTCATATCAAGGGAACTCAGGATTATGCGGATTTCCTTTGACCAATCAATGTGGAAATACTAAGGCCTCACCTCAACCTAATAATGATGGAGGGTCCAAACTTCCAATAGAAGTTACTTGGAAGAGTGTTGCAATTGGATATGGGAGTGGGATTGTGGGAGGGGTTGTTCTTGGACTAGTTTTTTATGAAAGACACCAAAATTGGGTTCTCCACACGTTTGGGAGATGGAGGAAGAGGAGACCAAGAAATAGGGGAAGGCTTACAATTTGTTTATTGAGCAAAGGTACTTACCACTACATTCTTCTACATTAGTATATAATTATATGTTTGGTTCAAATTTAAGTACTTTAATCTTTTTTTTGTCCATCATTATGGAGTTCACAGAAGAAAATCACAACCATCAGTTTGCTTCCCGGAATAAGAAGGACATGGTCAATAAATGAAAAGTCGAGAAGGCTGAATCTTCTTATGCTTTGTTATAGTTGTTGAATTTTGTTGAATTATAGAAAAATGTTTCAGTGAAAAGTAATGTTGAAGAGAAATGGTAGTTCATACCTCTTATGCCATAGTCGTGGTATTTTATGCATTGTTATTATATAAATTTATGCGTTCTTGTTTTTATCTTTCTCTCCTCTCAATTTTTTTTCAACATAGTATAAAAGCCAAATATGGTTTTAAAGAGCATGTTTTGTACGTGTTCCACCTTTTTTCTTAAAAAATTAAGTATTGAATTTATTACATGAATGAAACTGCCACATACAATTAGTCTATCGCTTGTATTCTCGTATTTTTAGAATACAATTAAATCACCCTTTGATTTAGAATACAATTTTCATACTAAATTATGTAATAAATGTAAGAATCATATTTCATACCAAACAATTCACTAGACAGATTGATGAACAAAATAATGTATTTGTATAATTCAAATGAACAGTCACGTCTTTCACTGTTTTAGCATGTTCAATTAGAGACCATAACTCTGTATAATAATGTATTTGTATAATTTTAGTTATGTCCATCATAAATCTGGATTATACTTGTTCGGTTTTTACACATATTATTTTAATAACCACACTTAAATAAAATGATTGTGTCCATCATATTAATTACATCACTTTATAATTAGGCACATTACACTTTAATATATTAATAAATATACAATTAATAAAACTTGTAATATACGCTACGTGCCTAAATAACCACAATTATCGGATAAGGCTTCGGTCATTGATAATTTCATATGTGGTGTTGGATACTCCAAACCAAACCAACGTCTTTTCTCTCCTCTATGCTTTTGGTCAATGAAGTCGATGTCTTTCTGGCACTGAACCAAACCCCAAGATCAATACACCCAACATTCGCCTATAAATAAACCTGATTTTCAATTATATATATATATACACCTCAAAATAACAACTCAACTTTATAAGAGAGCTTTTATGGCGCCTTTGTCGCTACTCACTGCTTTCCTACTTCCTTTTCTTTTGTTTCTTCAAAATATTTCTTGTATGAAACCTTTGTGTCACAATTATGAGAGATCTGCTTTGTTGCAATTCAACCAAGGCTTTTCCATTGACCTTTCTGCTTCTTCTGATCCTTCGTCTCATTCCAAGACTTCTTCATGGAACAACAATGATTGCTGCTTGTGGGATGGGGTGGAGTGTGATGAGGTCAGTGGTCATGTAATTGGTCTTGATCTCAGCAGTAGCTATCTTCATGGCTCTTTCAACTCCAATAGCACCCTTTTTAAGCTTTCTCATCTTGAAAGGCTTAACTTGGCCTATAACAACTTCAATTTCTCTCATGTCCCATCTCTACTCGGTCAGCTCACGGAACTTGCTTCTTTAAATCTTTCATACAATAATCTTGCAGGTGAATTGCCTTTCTGGTTGGAAAATTTAACAAAGCTTGTCGAATTAGATCTATCTGACAATAATTTCACCAGTGGTGGCTTTTCATGGTTGTGTAAGCAAACCAAACTGAAATATTTGAAACTCGAGAATGTGAATTTAGTTGGTGAAATCCCCTTTTGTTTGAAAAACCTAACCCAACTCGAACATTTATCTCTTCCACAAAATAACCTGAAAAGTCAAATTCCATCATGGCTCTCAAACCTTACCCAATTAACCTACTTAATACTTCATTTTAATGAATTGAACGGTCCAATCCCAGAGTCAATCTCCCAATTAGTGAATCTTGAAAAACTCTCTTTAGGACCCAATTATTTGAGTGGCACGGTGAGGTTTGAAATGTTCAGGGGAATGGCACATTTGATGTCCCTCCAACTTTCTGACAATAGTAATTTGACATTGCTCATGGATGACAGCATCAATGATACTCTTTCGAAGTTTGTCAGATTAGAACTGAATGGTTGCAACTTGATCAAATTTCCTAATTTCATTAGGTACCAAAATCATTTGTCCGTTCTATCTCTTAATGATAACAATATTGAAGGCCTAGTACCAAGTTGGATAGGAAATGTAGGAAAGAAAACCCTATCCATATTGGACCTTGGCTACAATTATTTTAGAGGATTTGAGCAACCATTGACATTCTCACTCTTAGAGAACCTAGTTTATTTAGATCGTTCTAATAACATGCTTCAAGGACCGCTGCCAACACCTCCACTTTCTATCCAATACTGTTATTTGAATGATAACAATTTGAAAGGAGAAATTTCGTCATGGTTTTGTAACCTCTATACTTTGACCGAACTTGATTTGTCTTTCAACTACTTGATTGGAAAAATTCCAAAATGTTTGGGCAACTCTAGTGACAATTTGATGATATTGGAAAAATTCCATATTGGAAAAATTCCAAAAAGTTTGTAACCTCTATACATTCGGAAATGAAAGCAGACTAAGATTTATTACTTTAAGTGATAATCGATTGGAGGGTAGACTGCCTAGATCACTAGCTAATTGTAAAATGCTCCAATTTTTTGAAATCGGTGAAAATCAAATCACTGATATATTTCCTGTTTGGTTGGGAAGTCTTCCTATGTTGGAAGTAATGGTTTTGAGGTCTAATTATCTCTTTGGTGCATTACAAACACCCGATGTAATCTCTCATTTTCCTAAATTGCGAGTATTAGATCTCTCCAACAATGAGCTTAATAGTACAATCCCGTATGGATTTTTTCAAGCCTTCAACAACATGAAGACTTTTGTTTCGGATCAAATCGCATACATGCAAGGCAGTATGACATCTAGGCGGAGTAGTGTTCCATTGACTGTTTATTACGAAATCAGTCTACATATGGCAAATAAAGGAAAGTATATAGAATATGGCAAGATCCCAAATTTACTGGTAGGCCTTGATTTGTCGAGCAACAAATTTGAAGGGGACATTCCAGAATCTATTGCAAGTCTAAAAATGATCAACATTCTTGATTTTTCAAACAATCGGGACAAATTCCATCGTTTTTGAGAAAATTGAAAAAGCTTTAGTCATTGGACTTGTCCAACAACAACTTCTCAGGGAAGATTCCTCAAGTGCTAACTGAGCTTACATTTCTTGAATACTTCAACGTCTCCAATAATCAACTTATGGGTTCCATACCACAAGGGAATCAGTTTGGTACATTTGACAGCACATCATATGAAGGGAACTCAGGATTGTGTGGATTTCCTCTAAGCAATCAATGTGGAAATACTAAGGCCTCACCTCAACTGAATGATGTTGGAGGGTCCAAACTTCCAATAGATGTTACGTGGAAGAGTGTTGCAATTGGATACGGGAGCGGAATTCTGGGAGGGGTTTTCCTCGGACTATCTTTTTATGAAAGACACCAAAACTGGGTTCTCCACACGTTTGGGAGATGGAGGAAGAGGAGACCAAGAAGTAGGAGAAGGCATACAATTTGTTGATTGAGCAAAGGTACTTACCACTATATTCTTCCATATTATTATATAATTTTATATTTGATTCAAATTTTAAGTGTGTTAATTTTTTTTTCCATCATTATGGAGTTCACAGAAGAAAGTCACAACCATTTGTTTGCGCCACGCAATATTCAATAAATGAGAAGACGAGAAGGTCATTTCATTTGGTATGGTTGAACTTGAACCTTCTCATGCTTTGTTAGAGTTGCTGAATTATGTTGATTTAAAGGAAGATATTTCACTGAAAGTAATGTATTAATTGAAGACAAATGGCAGTTCATACTTCTTATGTCATATTTGTATTAATTTATGTATTGTTGTTATATAAATGTGAGTGCAGTGAGACAGTCTGTTCTTTGTGCTACAAAATAAAAAAAAAAAAGTTAGTCTTTGTGTTCTATCACTTTTTTGGAAGCTGTTAATGTATGTATTCTTGAGGCTTGGCTCAACTAGTAAAGTCGAGGATCTCAGATTTCTTC